>JAVFBW010110972.1:3783-26194 GCA_034783835.1 Mopalia ciliata | reverse complement strand
TATGGTTATTAAAGTATCATTGACTCGGAGATGATGAACCCCTAGTATCCCAATATCTGGCCCTAGACTTTGACCTCTGAGTCAACTGAGCCAACTGAAAGATATGTGAACGTCAATTGTGCATGAGACTTTAGAAATCATACATGGGATTTTGGCAATTATGCGCATCGTTGGCTATCTAGTGTCTTATAGGGTTACTTGTTGGCTAGCTATCACCATATAGGTTAAGGTTAAAGCTATTTACGACGTCAAGAATGGACTGTGCATGGATCAACCATTCAATGGTCAAGACGCCATCAACAATCAAAGTGTTTAATACGAAGTGCATGACACAATTTCTTGCTTCTGTTTATTCCTTATATGCCACATTTGTTTAAGCTCTATTCTGATCCAATCCGTATATTAAATTATGTATTAATTAGTAAACAATTTTGGGGAAGCAATTGATATAAGGTATGTCGATAGCTCCATCTAGTTTAAAGCTAAAAAATGTATCAACTGAATCTGAACCATTTTGAAAGTTTTGGTTTTCCCAGAAAGGGCAAGAGGCTGATTTGGACACAGTATAACGTGACCAAGCATACATGGGCCAAAATGTTATGTAATTGAAATCAAATTGCGAAATTAGTGTTAAACTAAACAGAATCGCAGATCAATTCAGATTGTAAACAATAACGCCATGAATGTAGAAATGGAACAGAACAACATAAAAATAATAAATACAAAAATAAAGTGACCTTGTATCTGAGTTAATTGTCAAAAAGGAGAGGCCTACTAGAGCACAAACACCTTTAAATACTCTATGAACTGTTTCCAAAACATCACACGTATCAATATTTCTCAAAACAACAGTAAATGTTTGGCATTGCCATAAATTACTGTTTGCGCTGTTCCTTCTGGACATTGCCAGCGTGTTTAAACTGGATTTGAACGTCTCTTCTGAGAATTGAAGGACCTTTAAACTACGTGGCAAATGAGTTTTCCACCACATATCAATTATCACGACATGGAATCAAACAGTGTGGTATTTTTTTGCTTTAAACAAGGTAAGTTTTATTTATGCGTCTTCTCAGAAGTCAAACGATCCCCTTCACAGAAATTATAACAATCGAGCATTTCACTTGCAAACATTAAACAAGTATTCCCACGTAAATGGGATTTCTATTCGTAAAGGTACAAATCAGCCTGTGTAATGTTTTCCTCGCAAATTCAGATTTTCCTTTTTATTCGATTTAATGAGCATTATTAAGCTGTAATGTCCTGACAATAAAATCATTACGACTCCCTTATCTTTGGTAGCAATGAATGAGCTATGCAAATGGCTGATTTTTATCGACCAGACAGCTCCGCGCCCTCCCAAACCCACGACCTTCCAACAAAACCCAAAGAGTGGGGCAGGTGAGAGAAAGTCACACAGAAAGTCGTACACTGCCCAGAGCGTTTGTGGAAATATTTCAATAATGTGTAAACTGTGGTAACCGATATGGAGCGGACAGAAAGCATCTTGACAGACAGCTAATTTGCTTAATAAAGAGGGGAGGGGGGAGTTATTTAGCAAGATATTTAGTGTATAGACAGAATGCTTTCTTAAACTATAGCCATCTGGGCCAAGTGGCTTACAATTAAGGTTTGCGATAATAATAGATGATGGATTCACAAATCCTAGATTAGAGATAGGCTTTCAAAATGGAGTGACGTCCATTACCTTATCCAGAAATAAACTTAATAGTGGTTTGGGCCTACCGGCTGCTGGTTGTCTTTTTTATTTTTTCTCTCACACCGTTAACTCGTCTCTTCAAATGCAATCATTTATGTGTAGCTTATCTAGGCCTATTATTTCCATATGTAGTTTGACAAGGTCTAACAGCTATCCCCTGTTCTTGGATTTTCTAAATAACCGAGTGTCACGATCTAGCTAGCTAGCTAGCTCAGGGGAGACAATTCTGCTGAATATGCGTCTCAATTCTGATTACCAAGGGAGATAAATGGATAGACGTGCGGACACGGCAATGCAACCGTTTATTAATGGTTGTCCTCCAATCATGGAAGCCGTATAAAGCAAACCCACACTGTCAATAGCTAGTATTCTTACTACTTATATCTAACAGTGAGTTGTGTATTAACAGCTGACCAGTATTTTTCAAAAATGGTTTGATAAAGGTATAATAGACGATCTTGGGAATTTAGAAAGTATACAACTTTTATGGTTTTTTTATCACATAACAACTCTCTATTACTTTGGTATTTACAGTGAGATAAAAGCCTACATTCGTTCATCTTGCATTCTTTTTTGCCTTTTTCTTTAACATTCCTTTTTTGTCAAAAATGAGTCAAATCAGTTACCGGTTGTAAAAATCTGTCTACATCTTTACTAGTTACTACAATTTATAGCAACCAAAAGCCTATAGAAAAAAGTAACAGTAGAAAACAGTGGGACTTGTTATGCAGTGGGACTTGTTATGCAGTTTGCCCTGTTTCAAATGCAAAAACACAAAATGCCAGGGTTTTCCACAGTAACTAATATACATAGAATAATTGGAACAGAACATTTCATAGGTCCTTCATAATCAGCATATCTCTTTGTTTATTTAACACATGACATATAGTTTAATTGCCTTAGTAATTGGCAACATGTTCGAACATAACATGATAAATATAGATTTCTTGACGTAATATTAACAATTTAATACCCCCGTCAGCATAATATAAATAGACAACTTGACAGCATGCGCATTAGGTCAGTACGCCTACATGTAAAACTGGTGCATCAGCGTTCTACTTGAATAATAACTCTTCACATTGACACGAACAGTAAGGTAAAGCTTGGCTCGATAAATATATTTAGATCATGTAGATTAGCTAATGGCGACATGCCAGTTTTCTGAATAAGCTATAGAATGAACATTCACAACTAGAAATAATAACCGTTCAATTCCATATGCTGTATTTAGTTTCCAACCACATAACAGTCATTTTTTTATCGTGTATTTATAGTACATTCTAAAACAAAAATAGTCAGGATTTTATCTATGGTAGTTGACAGAACAACTTAACTCCATAGTGAATCTTGGCGGTGTCTGTCTGTGTTATATAAATTAGTTACATTGACCTTAGAGATAAAGAAGGCTGTATGGTATATTTTATATGAATTGAAATAAAAGTAGAACACCGTCTGTATCGATTATCTGTACTGTTTGTATTTATTGCACATAGCGACACACACTCGGTGTGACCCTCGTTAGTAACCCTGGTTTCTGTTGTTTGGCAGAATTTCACAACACATAGCAATCGGTCGAAATTTGCTTACCTGGCTCTAATACACGGCTATATATTCACTGGCAACGTTTCACACATTAGTTCTGGCTGTATAACTCGTGTCTGTGAGTCGAGGGCAGTTCTGTGTCCTGTAGGCTCATCATGAGGGCTGTTCTCAACGCATACTTCGGTACCACCAATGGGAGATCCTACAAGCAACGCTTACTTCGTTTTAAGATGCTTTCAAGCAACTTAAACTAAACCTTTTTCTCTTTTTTTTTTCGGGCCTGTGGACTGACGTCTTCACAGCGACCACGCTATCACACTTCTGTGTGCTAAGTGGTGGAGGCGGAGGTCCCGGCCCCCACGGGCACTACTCTTGAGCAGTGGTCATATTTGTAACCCTCTCAGAATGGTTCTTGTGGGGGGCATAATATCTTCAAAAAGTCACCGACAGTCCATGAAGACAACCTTGAATCAGCTCACAAACGATTTACAGGTAAAGAGACGCAGTGCAACATCTAAATATAGATATATATTTAGATCTGTAGTTTAGTCGGTAGAGTGTGTTGGGCCTGTAACCCAAGGTCTCTGGTTCGAATCCCGGTGGAGGCAAGCAAATTGTTCTCTCTTTAATTATATTGAATCTGAATTTTGATCTATTTAAATCCATTGTAACAAACCTGACCTTTGGATATACAGTCTGCTTACTGACAGGAGTTCCTCACAGACTGCTTTATTTTGTTGTCCTGAGATGATTTCGTCATTTCATTTTGCGAATGAGTAGTTTTGCCTAAAATAAAATGTAGATAAAAAAATAGCCAATTTGTCGCAGGACCTGCTAAACATTTATGGTCTTTGATCGGTATGCCTCCAAATGTTTCATTATAATCCGTAAAAAAAAAAGTTAACCTTTTCTGACGGTCAGAAAAGTTTTAAGGAATAGTTCTTTGCTATTCTATTAAACAAAGATGAGGGACGATTTTTTGACACAAGACACTGTGTATATATTCACACAGTAAATTAAAATCAAGCATTTTCATGTTTTCTTCAATATTGCGTTTTGTTGAATAGGTATTTTTAATTGAAATTATTTGCGCTTGCGTTTGATTTATGAAGCTATACCAAACGAAAACAGCCATTGTCCGTTGAAATTGCTTCCATTTCATGCTTACAAAATTAAAATTAAAATTAGAATTAAAATTTAAGCGTTTTAAATCAAACTTGTTTTTTTCTCAAGCTTGATAGGAAAGGTTGCCAAAACTATATTTGTCCACATTCACTGATATGTGAACGTTCATTTTCTATAAGTGATAAGCCAGCATTACAGTGATAACATGTGAGTGATTCCCGACAGATAGTCATGCAGACCGATTCCTGTAGCATGTCTGAAAATATGGCCAACTTGATCTCCTGAGGAATATTGCCAAGTCTGTCGTGGAGGGTAAATCGGGTTTCACATAGACAGGGCTATATTTCAATTAGAAGCCTGTTAGATTAACATACTTGATATGCTATTACCATTGAGTATTTAGTTACCATACATACACAGGACGAACTGGCCAAATTCCAAGTAACGGTTGTATAAAGACACATTCCAAGTAAATATTCAATTTCGTTGTATGAAAGAAATCTAAAATTGATGACAAGAACTTCATACCCCTAGAGCCTTGTTACTTCAGTGTCGAACTGTCCAGTGAGATATTTCTCCCTTTATATTTTTGTGGAAAATGTGTCTAATTTGACAATGGACAGTGTTACTGTCGGCTGTGTGACAGATTCAGAACATAATTGAACTACAACGGATATATCTATCACATGAACAATTGGTCAACGAAGACGTAAAAATAACCTTTTTTAAATACTGTGTTATAATATCCTGTTTCTCTTCATATTAATACTGATGGTTATTTTGGCTGGCTCTATTTTCTGCCAGATATTTAATTGTTTCTCCTTTGACGACGCTTATACAAGCACTTGGAATTCAACAATAGTACCAGACCAGTGTTATATTCGCAAGTGATATAATATCACTTATAATATCCGTTAATTTTTTCTTTTTAAATAACAAGTATGTAAATATACCATTCACAAGTTGCACAAAGAAAAAAGTCTGCCCAGTATAGGCAATTATGTGGATGATTTAGATTAATTTCCTGTCGGATCTTCTAATTTTCTTGGAATTTACAACAAAACGTTACTAAGCTATACCATTTCCTCACTATAGAGGTTGGTATAGGCATCTAAGTCACTATGTACTATGTATATTAACCAGATTACTGTTCAACCATATCGATTAAATATCACTGAAACAGAGCAAATAAATAAATCTGTGATTCTGGACGATGGCCTTTTCATACGAGACGAGCGTATATTTTCAGCTTCAGTTTTAAAGAAAGAGTATTCTTTCAACCAACAAGAGTAAAGGTGGAAATCATTCTAAAAAATATTTTTTTTAGATTTACTAGAAAAACGGGTAGATGTGGATAGTGTTGCAAACGAAATAAAAAATATATAATTCTCTTGTTTTTGCAAACTATTGAGATGCTTAGAGCTTATAAATAACTTTCCTTTGATTGATTTATTGATTAATTGATTGATTGATTGATTGATTGATTGATTGATTGATTGATTGATTGATTGATTGATTGAATGGTTGATTGATTGATTAATTGGCCGATCGATTGAAGGATTGAAGTATTGAAATGAATAAAATGGTGGCGCTACCGCAAAATTAATAAGTCACAGTTATACACCCATAAAATCCGAAGTGTTTTCCTCCGCTGAAAACCAAAGTTCCTCCAGAGCTAAGAAAAGACATCGTAAAATATACCACCCTTAAACTGGTTTACACCATTTGAAAATTACCCTACCTGGTGGGTAATTAATTACTTTGGAGAGGTGTAACATATAAGAGAGACCTAATTTCTATTGTAGTCTGATTTATTATAACTGTACATAACGCTTCAGAGAGCGCTAGATTGCGAGAGCACTCACACGTGACCTATACAGCTTGGACAAACACTCTAAGTGATATGTTAAATATTGAACATGATGTATTTAAACAGAGAATATTAGCTTTGTATCGGACTACACAGTTTATCTGTGAAGCACGGGTAATTGAGATTGTTTGCTTATTTGTTATCTTCCACTCGACTATAATGGGTCTCAATTAGGAGTGTCAATATAAATCGTCAATGTATTTACCTTCAGTAGTGAGAAACGCGCGTAACACACAACAGTTCCTAACTTCCTTTTATATTAAAGTTAGTTGTTTTCTCTTTATTAGTTTAAACAGTATTTTTAATTCTGTTACATAAAGAGATTTGTGAAAATGTCTATATTAAGAATTTCCCAACGTAATCAGTGATAGAATGTAAATATTTAAATTGCACTGTAAACTTTAACAATAATTTGTTTTGTTGCAGATAAGAGATTTGTGAAAATACTATGAATTTATTATCGCATTTCTCGCCATAATGAGGGAAAGAAATGTGTATACCTTTGCAACACATGTAAGGTAATCATTGGAATTGCCCTTTAAAGTTTCCCAGAATGTTACAGAGATACCTTACAAAAAATTAAACATTTCAACCCTTGATAAAGATTTTTAACATTTGTCGATAGACTCATGGTATTACAAAATAAAATACTTGTTAACAATACAAATTAATTTCGCACTTTTACATCCAAACAAAACTTAACTTTACTTAGACACACTTATTCCACCGCTGCTTGTTTTTAATTCTCTGTATATGAGTTACACATATTGCGTATAGAAGCGCGTTGGGAGACTATTCTGTTTCCACCCAAAGCATCATAGCTTAACGAACTTTTTAAGACGTCTCTTTTCAAGACGTCTATGAATGTATACGCTACTTATTCGAAATATATAATTATTTTTCCCAACCATATTGTCCTATTTTATGTATTGTAAACGTACATGTCCTGTATATTCTTTCAACGACTCTCTATATATTCAAAACACTGGTAAATAATTTAAAAAAAAAATAAAAAATCATTTCAAATTAAGGAAATCCACTAACTCGGTTGAATCTTGGTTTATGCAAATTTTTGTTGCTTCCGAAAAGACAGATTTAGCCTTCCGAACTAAACTCGTCATTATATCTTGATTCTTGACACTGGCTTAAAATTAACCGACATTTTAAATCCGTGTGCATATTTTTGTTGGAGTCCGACTTTTTCCTTCGGGAAACTCATTAGTGATAATATTCAGCTAAACTTTGGAATATCTATATTGAATTGACGAGCTCATTCGTAGAGTCATCGTACACACCTTGAATGTTTGTTATTTGAACATTACTTATTATTTGAATAATGTCTTATTAATTTAAGTTTCAATCCATGCACCAACTTCAATACTTTGCTAAATCGTGATAAGCAGAATTAATTTAAACAGGACGTTAGAATTTATTTTTTTAAAATGTGAACTCTAATCCAAGTGTGAATTCGGCTCTTTTACAATATCTTTATAACAGTATTTTTGTTAATTGAGATAATATCTTTATAAATATAGAGCAATAAATATGCATAGTCAAGCGGGCATAAAGCCCGGCCGTGTGTCTGTCCGGTTAATATAGAAACAATATTAAATGTCATAGTATAGTTTAATCACATATCTGATTGTTTTATATCGTGTTTTTGCTATAGTCGTTTAATATCCCCGTCTAACAAAATATACAGTAGTTCATCCAATACTTATTTGTTTGGCTTAATATTTTAAAACAAAACAGATCAAATCTGGTTCAAGTATAATCGTTTCACAATCCCAGTTTTAAACAAAACGAAAGTGGGACGTGTGTGGGTTGAATCTACTCTGAATTAACGTAATGTTATGTAACTAATTTCTAACAGATTAACAAGATTTTTACCCTGCCAAATAACAACCTAGTAGCAAGAACCCGCTTCAATATTGATATATAAAATATATATTTAAAAAGTTAAAAGAGAAATAACACGAGGGAGACAGAAGGCGTTCAGTTCAAGAACAATAGGCCTAAACCGTTTGCCGTCAAGGTGTATTCCTTGGGGCGGAACCACCGCTTTGTCACAGTCATCGTCCTCTTTAGGAAACGATTTTAATCCTCATCCAAACAGACTGTTATCATATTTTTTCAAGCAAATGCAATATTCTTCACAGTAAGGGGCATAGAATGCTGTATTAGGGGCATTTCACTGTAGGGCACCCACAAGGTTCTGTTCATAGAGCTAGGCGAGCGTCTGATCGCGCCGGGTCCTCTCTATCAGCAGCGACGGAGTTTACCCCGAGGCGTATTGTCCATGAAGCCAATCGCCTAGAGCGTTTAGCAAACAACCCATTTGAATATAAAGACCGGTTGACTTCGCATCGAATAGAAGCTAATTTTTCTCCAATAAATGATTGTCGGTTTGCTTACCGCAGAGTGCCCACCCCAATTTGCCCTGTATACACAAACATTGCATCTTTCACAATACACACTACTTCAAACCAAACACAATCCTGCTCGCTCTGTTTTTTTCAGCCGGATGATTGGAAGAGTTTTTTGTTTTGTTAACGCTAAGTCACAGAATAGTTTTAAACAACAAAACATGAAAATCTTGGTGCTATATGAATCCGGTTATATTCCCTTTACTGTGGGGCACTGCCTCAATAGGAGCGCCTTAAAGTTATTCTAGCCATCTGTCAACGTGTTAACACAGCGAACCCGTCTTATAAAACATACACATAGCCTTCTAGAATTGCAATTTAATTATTGATAACAGAGGCCGAATTGGCTGTAGTAGATTTTCAGGTCTAAATCTATATTGAAACAACAATAGGTTGAACGAATTAAATTTTTTGATAATTAGGTAGTTATTTTGGTTTGCAGCTCATAGGTCATTCCCTATCTTTAGAAAACATTAGCTCCGATCTATGAATATTTTATTACTTAAATGGCAAATGATTTAACTTGTTTTTTTTTTCTCTTTGAGATATTCACTTCAAACTGGCCTGGACGAACGTTTCATGCCATGTTTGCTACATTCAACCTTGACCATTTAAACCCGTCACAAATTTATTCCTCGCCATATATTTTAAAGACTCATTACTAATGTTACATCAACTTACCACAAACATATACAATGTAGAGTTTTTCATTTCATTTTCTTTTTTTATTATTATTATTATGATAAGAAAACAGCACAACGACTCAGTCAGTTAATGACTTAACTCAGCACAGCGTTTTGTTCAAATGGAACTCTAGTATAATAAAATACAAAATGCGGCCATTTTGTGGAGGAATAGAACTATTCATTACGAACCTTTATGCACGAGACGATTTAGCAAGATATTGGTTTCTTAAACGATAATTAACTAAATAATTAAAATAAATAAATAAGTAAGTAAATAAGTACATGTTATAAAATGTATATGTTAGACCTATATATATATATGATGAAAATATATAATAAGGAATATATAAATAAGCACTAACTGATATTCTGAAACAGGCAAACAAAGCGACGAACATGTAAACAAAAAGATATTTTAAACATCGGAGAGAATCCATTGAAAAAAATTAAATGCGATTGTAGAGTTTGATTAAACAGTATTTGTGTCGTGCATCTATAACAGCCTAATAACAGGTTCGTATATGAACCCTCACGAGGTGCTTATATGAGGTCCAGTGAAGAGGACAAATATCATTGGATGTATGGGGTGTATATATGTTTTTTTAATAAACATTGACAATGATTCAACACATAAAGCACGATATGTGTGCTTTTTGTTTTTATTGGTAGGTCAGAAATGCTAAAAATGATAAGTAAGATTGTTTTACTAAACATTGAAACAAAAACTGTATTTGAAATTCAAGAATGTTTGCTTTTAGGGTTATTTTTTTTATTTATTTATATTTACGTTTTTACATTTTGGTATTAAATATAATTAATTTTGCTCAATGTAAGACAGCCAAATCAAAAGGCTTTAATATATGAGAAAAAATATTATTTTCCATTAAAAATGAGCCTTTGCCAAAGCTGATTGAATAAAGGAAGGATCACCATGCGACAGTCAAAGTAAACATATATTATATGACCATTTCCTTTCATATCATTTATCAAAATTACCTTTAAAAATTTACGAATTGTGAAAATCTTTGTGAATATTGTTTTTATATAAATATTTTGAATAAATGAAGAGAGAACAATTTGCTTACTCCATCTGGATATCAGTGTGCTCTTAAACGAGTTGCTTTTTCTGCAACATTTTTTAACCAAGCAAAATAAAACGCAAAAGTGTCATTTGTTTTGTTTTTGTTTTATAAAGCAAATGACATGTCGAATCATATATAGTGAGAATGATGCAAGCGTTCTTACGTCATTAAACCCAAGAAAGCATATTAATTATGTAATAAATTTCAATCAGTCGGGAATCAAACACGAGTTTTTAGCCATCTGCCCGTTTAAAATCCCAACAATGTCTGATGAGAAATTTAACCTGGGGTTTAAAACGCGCGGCATGAGACTAGCCAGGTAGACTTGAAAGGACATACCGCCGCAGGTGAAAATTCACTGATTAGAGTCATCGGCGCGTGTCGGGCACGTGCTTAGATACAATCAGTTTGAAGTAAAATAGCCCATAGAGCCATTTGATACCGTCTGTCCAATGATTTCAACCAAATCCCAAAAGAGCACCATACATTTGATACGGTTCCTTCAAATATAATTTAATCGCGCATAAAACGAGACATTATTTTTTATTATTTCCAAAGTAACAAAATACGTACAGAAAGCCAATTTATCCTATACGAAACTTTTTATATATATGGAAGAAAGGTTTAACGTTATTGGCAAGTTTCTTCACGTTAAATAGATAGATGTTTCTTTCATGAAAAAAAAAAATAGGCCTACAGAGCATAACTTTTTAAAACGATTTTTTTTATATATATATTAAAAAATGATATGGTTGTGTGTGTATATAAATACATGTTCTCTACAAACAGCAGTTGAGAATCGCTGTTAGATTAAACATATACAGTTATCAGAATTATAAAATAAAACAAAAATTATATATATCTGTTTCAAGAAATAAGTAGTATAATTTAAAAGAAAATTAAATAAATAACAGTTTTAAAATAAGAAAATTTGACTCAATGCAATAAATCAGCTTCAAAAAGGATATATGTATGGTTTTCTTCCTTTCGCGTTTAACATGACAGACAGAAGTTAGGAGCATAAGTATCATTTTAGTTTTACTCGATGACATCTTTACATTATATAGTTTCAGTATATTACTCCTTATGGTCATTTTAAAATGCACAGCCAAAGCTTTTTTGGTCAGAATAATCTTACTCGCTTATTTGAATGAAAGGTACTTTCAATTTTATATTGAGCCAGTGTTCGATAAGTATTTAAATAATTGAAAATATTGTGAATTGCGCCTTAAAATTAATAAGTATATTAATTTTTAAACTTAAATCAATAAATAATGAAGATCGCATAGGGCAAAGCGAAACAAGATAGTTGTAATTTTTAATGTAATTAATAAAAAATAGTCCCAGATGTGAGTGGCGTGTGATGGGGTCGATCCGATCGCCCTCACAGCACGCATCGCGCGAGCACCCCCCGACTGATTCACAGTCAGTTATATACTTAGCAGTTTGAGACCTAATGGAACAAATCTAAATAACTGTAAATATGGAGAAATGGGTAGAAATGCTCTAGCGTATGCACGTGCAGGCGTTCCATCCTTGCACGCGCGGCGCATCTGTCCACAAATTCTCCGCCAAATTCGAACAGAACAATATCGGTTTGATTTCACACAGTACAACGGTAGACACAACAGACCGTGAAAAAACGTGCACACATCTGACAAATCACCGTTAAAAATGATCGTGGGAAATAAAGAGTTTCCTAATAACGTCTTAGATAGTTTCTTCTTAAAGTAGTCCAGTATTGCACAAAACACACAATTGTAATCTAACTCTTATAAGCAGCTGGCTCCTTTATCGTCTTGATTTAAATTAAAATGAAGCTAAATCCTTAACTTGTTGGTCAGTGTCGACAAAAGAAACAAATTATTATAATGCTCCAAAAATGAAGATATATAAATTTTCATAACTATATCCAATTGGATAATGCTCATAATTACATTGATTTCGGATAAATATCCCTACATTTTCTACAATTTAAAATTTAATTTCTTGAATTCATAGACTGTGTTGAAATGAAACCAAAATATATTTAATTTTGTATATTTATAAATAGTTGATTTGAACACTACTGAATAAACTTCAGAGCAATAAAATAAAATACAACAGCATGCGAACGAAATGCTGAACAAATTGCTTTCTAAATCTTGTTATAAAATTTTAACCGTACTAAATATTTTCATAAGGTTATTTTAATTATATAACTAATTACAGTCATCTAAAACTGAAAGTTAATAAACAAGTAATAATGGAAAGGCGTTGCTTATTTCGTTACTAAAATATTGAGTAATACACTATTTAAATTATTACTATTATTATAATTTAGTTTATTGAGTATATATTCGTTTCTAACATATATTGGTGTTATAGAGTGGCAGCATCTAGTGCACCTATAAGTGACCCGTGTATACATTTCAGTAGTGATTGTAGACGTAAAATATTGCTGGCAGATTTAATAGGTGTAAAGGGGGGCAGATTTCTATACATATTAACAGTTTTCTTTGAAGTATATAGACAGTCGTATATCTCCATAATTTAGATATAGAAATAAGAAATGGAATTGATACTCTATAATATTATAAAGTCATACACGATAAAGTATCTTCCACAGTTTTGTTCAATGCCTGCTGTCCTCTCTCGACATTTAGACAACCTTCTTCTGCTAACTCTGCTGACTAATCATTTGAAGGATTGCCCGTGTTATAATTGCACAAGTAAGCTCCTAACTTCAGTCATGTGTCAAATATCACAATATTGAGACATACAGTAATTTAAAATTAAACACTGGCTACCTCTGTTAACGTATCATAGTGAAATTAACAATCAAAGGCAAATTATACTGACACAGTGCAAATGTTAATTCTATAACCTCAGCAAATGTATAATCGAATCTCGATAGAGATATGCACATTTTTTATCCACATCTTTATTCTTGTAATGATATATAAAATGCCAACTATCAAAAAAGATCATCTGATTAAATAAGTGACACGAACCTACCTATTTTGTCAACAAAGTTAATCCCAAATCTTCTGGTATTTAATCTCCTCAATATATTTTAAATGATGAGAGAATTAAATATGGTAAAGCGCTAATACTCGGTATCAATTCCTGTAATATTGTAACATGAAGAACTGTTCAGTAGGCCTATAACCAATCTAACGTAACACACGCCAACTGCTGTCAATTTATTGTAAATGTAGTCTGGTCTGTTAAATTCATTTCTAAATAGGGACTCGTTCAATAAGAATCACATTTACTAATTACATTAATTCTATATTAGATTTGGAATCACGAAACGGTTCGTCTTTGGACTCATTCCCATAACCTTTGGGACTTAACGGAATCACATTTGATAAGCGATTGAATGATTCGGTGGGCAAAGAAGCAACTAGATCTCATTGCTGTGTAGACAATGGATTATTAACAGTGAAACAAAACACTAACTGTTTCATTCCACGTTTGTTTAATATAAACCACTCATAAATCCGCGAGACCTTCACGTGCTACTGTGGCAAACAACTGGCGAAATGTGATGATTAAATTGTGTCAATAAATAAAGTGAGTGAAATTAGGGCAATGGGCAAGATGATTATCGCAAGCGAATAAATAGATGATGTATTAGAATATTAGAAATATCAAATAAATGTGAGTACCTTCCAATAACTTGTTCCTTGCAATCAGGTCGCTGAGAGAGGGCGAACTGGGGGGACTGTGCTCCGTGTGCAGGTGACAAGCAGACAACCGTTCCACCGTGGACATTCTCCTAACAGGTATATAACCAGCCTCTGATGTACAGTCCGAGGGGACGCGATTCTGGACGGGATATATTCCTCGAGTATGAGAAAACTTTCCCGTACTCCCAAATCTTACAATTTGCTGTCAGCTACAATTCACTCAGCACTTCTTTAAACCCAGACTTGTGCCACAATACCACGTGACCTTATTGCATGGAACCTAATGAATATTCATCAGGGGGCGTTATCAGAAGTCCGCTTCTCTCTTCCGGCCAGCTTCCGCTTATCATTAGAGTATAACACTTCTGTTCCCGTTAGACTCTCACCGCTGTATAACCGTAAAATCTGTTAGCAGCTCAACTTAATGTAGTGGGCTCCGATCGACCAATCCACTGATCCTTATAGAGCATGGGTGCTGGGGTTACTGGAGGCTGGTTTAGCCCCGGGGCACCAGCTACGGTGGGGATGTTTGGTATCTCCCACTAGCTTCTATTGTGGTGGGGCCCGGGCACATCGGGTTAACGCCCGACTTTACATCGATACATATGCAAACAAATCACTCTGAGATGAACGAAACAATTATACTGCACACAAAAGGATGCGGAGCAGACTGGAGACACCTACCTGAAATGTCGGTAACATCAAAGACTGAGTGGACAGGTGTGCACTCGCTCTGAGGTGTTACACTGTCGCGTGTTCAGAGATCCGCTGAAATCGTTGCCCCGTTACATGTGGAGAGTTAGGGGAGTAGTTTTCGGACTATGGATACCCTATCATTACGTCTATCGACTATTATATAAGAATAACCTGAAACATTACAAATTATTCACCGAAATATTACTAAAAAAAATGTGTTTTCAATAACCGATATAAATGGCTTGGTGAAAATGATCTCCAAAGTATATATTTGTGTTAATCAGTAATATTTTAAACATTTGCCCCACAAATAAGGAGAGTTAAGCTAATTTGCAATACATTCATCAGTAACATGTAGATGTGAGTTACTCTGCAATGTGAGCCATGACCCATGTTATAGGTAGAAAGTCTCCACAAAACTAGACCATTTCCTTACCTATTACAAACATATAAATAATAAGCAAAATGCCTTTTGATGTTTACAATAACCATTTTGAAATAAAGATTTGTTCATTAAACGAGATGTAAATCTACAGTTGTTCTGATGTACAGGGTTTTTTTTATTTATTAATTTTTTTGTGTTAGTTGGTGATAACACTTTCTTATTTTAAAAATATTTTTTTTATAGTTCAGAAAATTGTGCAGGTTGAGCCCCGTACGGGAATTGAACCCCCGACTCTAACAGTCAGTCGCGAAAAAATGGTATAAATTGTCAGCACAAATGACACCTCCGATAATTGCACAGTTCACCAGCTTATCTATACTAGACCATATAGAGATACCTAACATAGGAATCTAATATTAGCTAAGACATAAACCGATTAAGACCTGGTTTATTTGATCTGCTGTGTGGTGAGTTCTCTGTCTTTTATACCATCCTGACTTCAGCATTTGATAGATCACATTAAGATCTAATATCTGGGATAAAGAGTGAGATGATTACAAACAAACGACAGTTGGATGAAGTGAGCCACTCAGTGTGAGCAGTCAACGGCAGAATGTTGGTCCTTTGGCTTAGAATAATTTTCAAAAAGTTTTCCGTAAATTGAAACACTTTCCATTTTTCAATAGCACAAGGGGTTTGTGTAAGATGGGTGCATCTAAAGATTGGATCTGAGAGACGGATCGTGATCAAGACGGTATCGCTGCTGACGGGTCCACTGGAATTAATTCCAACTCTGTTTAATGTGTAAATATTTTCTTTGAGATTTCCATAGCGCGATAGAAAAGCACCATTGAATGCAGGAGTCAATATTAGCCCTGGCCAACTGTCTGTCGAATTGAGACGGCTACTAAATCTGTCAAATGTTCTGTTATCAGACACGGAGCGGTAGTCGGGATTAACACAGAGCACAATCACACGGCAAAATGGTAGCATGGAGGTGAAATATAGATCATAATTCAGAGAGTTAGGAAACTGTACGGAGGTACGATCATTCTCGACACATACAGTTCTCACTCGACGGACAGCCATATTGGAAAATTAAAAATTTAGTTTCAAGTCCCATCCTGGACAAATTTATCCAGGAATAGTGAATAGTTTATACAACGGGTAATTTGAATAAATCCTATCCTCAAAAAGTACGACTGTTAGATATCTTAGACTACTTGAAGTTTAGCGCATTGAAAACCCCGTGAAGCAAACAAAAAAAGTAATCCACATTGAAAATATACAATAACAATATAATTTTCTTACCTAATAATGTCAGTACCTTAATTATGCCTTTGTACAATAGAACAAATTGAAGTTGAATCATTAAACATATATTTGTGTTCGACATATTTTATTATCTGTTAAGATAAGGTTGCTGGTGTACGGGTGTTGCAAAGGTGACAAGTCGCATTTTTAGAAATTGGTTGATTCTGTGCGTGTATTGATACATTCAGGATTACGTTACAGGTCAGATTAACACAGGTATCCGATACACCTTTATACCGTTCTCTGGGCACTTAACACTCACTGTGCAATATTAATTAAGCGAGACCTGTAGTAGCGAGATAGCGTGAATTAAATTTAGCACTTACTTTCCTCGCCCATTCTCTGCGCCCCGGCTCCCCACACCTTTCTGTGCTAGACAATCCACGGAAATGTGGACTGTTTATGTAACTATATCTTTTCCTCCACCATGCAGGGTTCAAACTCTGTCTATTGAGAGTCACGATAGACATTTCCAAAGAGTAATCGTACTGGCTCAATTAAACCCAGTTGGATGATCTCAAGCTCTAAATACAGATTTTGTAGTTTAACATGTAAACTATTGATATGTCCGAGTAGAGTAGTTGTTGACAAGGTAAGGTCAGCTAAGTCGAATATCCACCACTTAGTTTCTAGTTGTAGTTATTATTACAATGATATTTAAAATAAAAGGTCAGATATTGTAACATCTAAATATATAGTTTTGGTTTATAAATACAAATACATTTTGTAAGCCTTCAACAGCAGGTTAAAATTGGTTGATTGATTGGTGTTTTACGCCGGACTTACGGGTATTTCACTTATAAGACGGCAGTATATTCCCACAATAATTGACACCATCCCAACCAAGGTGTGAAGTGTTATCATACTGTTTGAATGTTAATCGTCCTCGAGTGCTAAGAAGACCCGTTAAAGTATAGACCTCATTAAGCGTCAGATAGCGTCATGATTTTGTAAGCTTTCTGTAAATGAGCATTAAGTTATACATTACCATATCACGGCAATAAAAATGTAAGTGTTTCATATTTGACTCTAGACAGAAAACGCTATATAAGGTGACATATTGCGTTACTACAGAATCAAATGCGTTATCAATAATTATTAATAAATATCGATAACAAAAATTAATAAATTTATATACAGTTTTAATGTAGAGAAATAAAATGTCGCCTGTTTCCGGTATCTGAACTCGGGTCTGTGGATAACATAGCCAGTTTTTATTGGGGTATTTTTTTTTTTCTTAATGTAAAGAACGATAATTTTGCTTGCCTTCATCAGCCCTGGAACCTATGATTTTTTTATATACATTTTTCTTTTCTAGTCTCTATTTCTAAACAGTATGTATACTTATATGTGAACCTTTACAAACAATATCAAAAACATGACTAGAAAATAAGATTTCGGGAATAGTTATAACGTCAGCAGTTATACTGAAACTGTTTTATCTTTCTCTTGATAAAAAAAGGTTTTCAAAATATTGACACGCCATCACCCGTGTCGGAGTGTGTGTGTGTACGCTGAAGAGAGTGTCTGCTGTATGGGCCACATATCTCTCTCGCCTACAATAGTGCGGGTTGATTCCTGTATTGTCGTGGATATGTCAGAAACTAGCGGAAGGTCCTTGGTTTTCCGTGTTGTGGTACCCAGATTTCCTTCCACAAAAATTCTAGCCATTAATTTGTAATAGACTTTTAATTGTGTTGATCTAGCATCGAAGAGGTAAATAAATAAAAACAATAAATGTATATTCGGGAAGTGAAGCGGCAACCCCAACTCAACTAGACAACAATAAATCCCTCTCTTAGAATATTCACAAAAAATCAGTATAATTATAGAGATAAGAAAATAAACTGCAGGTTAATGTCAATAAATTTTCGTAATATGTTCTAATTTTAAAAAGGGAACTATACAGATTCCTCAAATAATCAAAGATTGTACTTTATACCGCGAAACCGTGGCATATGTGCTACTGTTCAAGGTCCAATACTCTCACACCTTTCATTGTATCATAGCTTATGACCGGGTTATATCTGTACTGTTCAAGCCACTTCTCCACACCTATCCTGTCAATTAATTCTCACTTCACTACCAAGTTCATTAAATATTAATAAATTAAGCGTAGAAAAAGTACAAACGTCTCCTTTTATCAAATAAATTCACCGAAACTAGAATGTATAAATTTATTCGAATCACGGTTGCGGCAAGCAAATTTGTCCCCCTTCTTTTATTCAAAAGATATAATATATATTATATATATTAGATTGGCCTACACGCTTAGGTTCTAAACGATTTTATCTGTGACTAAAATCAGATTTTAAAAACGTAATTTGCTGCAATGAATGGCTGATTTTGACACAGTCAAAATTAAATCCTACAATCTGGGATAAGTTTCAAATAGCAGTTCTTTCAGTCTTTATATTTCACAGTTTTAGTAAAAGCCGTTTTTTCCATTACCTCTTCCAAAGAAAATTAATGAAAAAACATCCCAAATAAACTGAATAAATACTGTATATGAGACGCTGGTAATATATTTAAAAATCATATATCCGCTGTGTAAGCCGACGCTGAATAGTTTGGAAGTAGGCTTTTATTTCCTCTGATGCTTAAAATAAATAATAAATGTAGATCTAGATTTTGGTGATTAATTAGGCTAAATGTCAAATCATTATGCGGTTTATTTACACAGCGGTTTGAATAGAAATCAAGTAAACGTTTTATGGTATAAAAGCACATTACCCTTTCTAGGCTTTCAATAATTATCCAATTTTGTGGAACAAACAGAACATCCCATTATCATTTTTAACATAGAATACACGAGATTCAGCAAATCCCGAGATACTGGAGATTCTTGTGTTTTTGCTTTAAGTTCCTATTATTCGTAATCTGGACAATTATCCTAACCTATATTTGACTCCGATCTGTTTTGTCTTTTCTCTCTATTGCGTCTTGTGATTATTCTGTCTTGTCTATGCTGTCAGTGGTATCGGGGGTTGTTTTCTTAATCCACTGGGTGAGCACGCCGCAATTGAAATAAGCGTAAGTACGGCGTTACACCCAAATCATACAAAGAGAGCGATTAATCCTCAATACAAGTCTGTGCTTAATATGAACATCCTCAAACAAATCCGATCCATTCCAGGAAAAACGATTAAAATAATCCAAACGTTTTATCATAAACAGCTAGGAGCCTTCTGCGTATGATTGAATTATTATTATTATTATTATCATTTAAATATTAGGCCTACGGTATGACGTGGTTAAACTAAACTCACAAGTGAAAGAGCAGCGAAGAATTCTTGATAGATAATTTTATAATTACGTATCAACTATTTTGTGAGATTAGTATAATATTATTATAATTATTAATATTATTATCCTCTGTATGCTTCAGCAACCATTCCTTTGTTTGGAGGGTAAGTGTCAATAACACCAACCGGGAACTTCCCCATGATGCTCTGTTATTATGGAAAACGAAGGGACAAGACCTGGTGAACTCTGATATCACATTAACTGAATCATTTCTTTCTTTTTATTTATATTTATTTTTGTATTTTTTTTTTTTTTTTTCCCAAGGAAGGCCTGTATCTGTAATTACAGTCAGTAACCAATCACATCCTGACTGATGGGTTGAACAGGTGGTTGTATGTCTATAGGGTAACCCTGCTGGTCTTGTCTGTTTCAGTGTGTCTCGCTCCGATTGTTCTCTCACCCTTAACCCCCAGTAAGCACCTGTATTAATGTAATTTAATTTGTAGTGAACCGAAGCCACAATTAAAATTAAAAAAAAGATTATCTCTAATTGATACCAACACAGGCGACGATTTGACACCTCACTCTCCCCCAATTTCCTCATTTGTGCCTCGTCACCCAAATTGCATTGTGGGTGACCTACATATTTTTGAAAAAAAATGTATGGAGAGAAAATGTTCTTGCCTTCAGCGGGATTCGAACCAGGGAGCATTTGGACGAGAATATTATAATTAACGTCATTTCCAATACATGTCACATATATAACACACACATATACTCAAACACGTGATTAAAAAACAACAAACCCATACAGAGCACTGTCAAATTGTAGATATTACGCTATGGGTCTGTCAACTAACATTATCGATAGCACATGCGTTTACTATGAACACGGAAGTGAAGTTCTACTTAACCTGTGGGTGTTTAGAGTGTTGGCTTCTCCCCTGCGTTCCACTGGGTTTGAGAGAGATGCCCGGACAGTTTGAGAACAGGGTTTTGATATACTTGTGAAAAAGAAACCGGGCCGGGCACTAGGTCGGTGCTATTGGAACTATCTCTTCCTTATAAAGCCTCAGTCTGATTCGTGTTTAAAACCCATTGGATAGAACGGTTTAAGTGTCTTAACCCAATAAGATTATCTCCCCAATCATAACTGTTTGGTTTGCTCTTCAGGAGATAATGTTAGGTGTGCGTGTGTGTGTTGGGAGGGGGGGGGGGGGGGCGTCAATCAGTATGATTTTAAACTGATGCTGACCGAATGACAAGGACAGGAGAAATGGTCAGGTAGGTGGTGAGATCAGCTGTAACCTAATCCACACTCAACGAGCGTTGTTTCCAACCTAGAGTGTTTTATTTTTCCCTGCTATAAATAACGAATCAGACATATATTTTCGTTTCAGTCTTCTGATGCTTGTGTTGTTGTTGTTGTTCTTGTTTATGTTAGGGAGAGGGGAATGTCAGTTATTTTTAGTGGTAGAGTTGTACGATATATATTTTTTGCCGTTTCTTTGTTTGTTTTGTTTGATTGGGGATTAGCACCGGACTTAAGACAGATTCACTCATATGACAGATGTCAGTCCAATGGGTGAAGGAAACCACCCCTGACACCATTGGAAACAAACAAAAACATCACATGACAGATACAGGATAGTCATCAATACAGACTTCACAAACATATCGGCTCCCTGTTCCTCATTAGCTCAGAAAATCACCAGGACAACAGGAAGCTCCCTCCAACCACCCTCTATTATTAACTGCTTAACAATTTGGTGTTTTATTTAAATTATCTAGTATGATTAAAATATCCAAACACATTTCAAATAAACAGGTTTCCATTCCCAGTGATTGACGTCTACTGCATCTGACATTGTATATATATACTGAGTTACGTACGTTCACCAACATTAGAATCGCCTGATTGCAATGTGATCACCTAACGAAGAGAGCGTACACCATGGGTATATTCTGGCAAACTATATATGAATTAACTTCAAATATATATAAGTATAATGCAGCTAAATTTGCTTTAAAGTAGATCGCTTCGGTCATCTAGTAAATTCCTACTTAATGTTGCAAAATACAAACCGTGTATCGGTGACAATGGCTCTCAATCATTCATAGTATCAAAGCGCTCTCTTTCTATTTTATTCAATAATCTTCATTTGCAGAGGGTTAAAATACAATGTACAACTTGAAACTGGTCTAAGCCGAGGCCCTCTGCATAAAGCCACTTTCATTCACACACACCCTCAATCCTGGTATAAGCCGAGGCACTGCATAAAGTCACATTCATTCACACACACCCCTCAATCCTGGTCTAACCCGAGGCACTGCATAAAGCCACATTCATTCACACACACCCCTGAATCCTGGTATAAGCCGAGGCACCGCATAAAGCCACATTCATTCACACATACCCTCAATCCTGGTATAAGCCGAGGCCCTCTGCATCAAGCCACACATTCATTCACACACACCCTCGATCCTGGTATAAGGCGTAGAACAAATCCGCATTTTGATAGTAATCATTTAGAGTTTGACACACACAATATGCAATACATTAATTAACACAGAGCTGAAAGAACAATCAAGTAAAATCGTACTCTTGATAATACATGTATTTACAAGTCAAGCCCAAAAGAAAT
>JAVFBW010110961.1:0-16320 GCA_034783835.1 Mopalia ciliata | reverse complement strand
AAACAAAATTATATCTAGTATAGGGTTTGTTACGTTTTGGATGTCATTTATATAAAGGAGAAATAATAGTGGGCCTATTGGTTCGACATTTACACTGATATTATCACTTGAATTATTTATTGTTCATTCATGCGTGGTCAATAACGTGTAAAATAAAGACGACCGCTTTTGAAGAAACCAAATATTGGAAATGTAATCTACTGTAAAATCAGCCATACACGTGCACTGGATAATTACCAATCATTAATCGCTACTGGAGCGATATAATTCGCGAAATTGAACGTCTCTGGTGTCCTGGATTACATCAAGTAGTCAAACGATGTTGATTGGCAAGGGAAAGTAAAGGGTTTCCGTCAAGTGTCTGTGTAATGGGAAATTCCTTTCGATGGAGTATTCTATCAAACCAGACCTCTGGCTAAGGGAAGATTTTATTAAGAGAAGCAATGGTGTCGTTTCTTAGCTTGTTTGTTTGTTTGTTTCTTGAATTGAGGTTTACGTCGTCCTCAAGAGTATTTGACTTATATGACGACAAAGTCCTCTAAATACTGTGTCTTGTCTTATTACGGCGAAAAACCGACAGGGAACCTCATAAAAGCACCCACGCGATTGTCGGAGTCACATCGTGTGACTCACTCATATACTTGATGGTCGACAGACGGACTCAATCCTGTGAACAGTACATCGAAGTAGGATTAGAAAGTGCACATACTAACCACTTAGCCACGTTCGTGTATAAAATATGCTTCCTCTATACTTGTAAAATATACATCTCTATGTAGATAGATATGTACATATTGTGGACACTTTTCTCTTAGAGCAGAATCTTGGTATAACCTGTTGACAGGCCTGTGTTCGTCATCACAAAACATTGTTTTGCATAAAATGATGAATTGATCTTTAGTACGCACACAGTATTAATTAGGATGTGGACGAACATATCGCGACTTAGTTAAAATTTACATAATGTTACCAACAGGTATATATGCTTCACGATAATCAAAAAGTCAGATTATCTGTACGTACGCTTCAACATGGCATGGAAACAAAATGTTTATGGGCTTTCCGTGAGATATACTATTCTGAAATTTTGAAACTCTCCACGATTGGCTTTTCTAATAACCTTTCGTGTTACTTGTCATGTATACAATCAGCCAACGTGTTATCTTTAACGTCACGTTATATTTTGCCTAGAATAAATTATAATAAAGCCTGTAGTGAACGGTAAACCTTGTGGTCTTCGTTTATATTTGAGGTTGGTTTGAAACAAACCCGCTGCAGATTCCTAACATGACTATGTTATATATAGCCCGTCAATAAACACGTATTTTAAGTTGTGCAATATACTAGTTCCATTTTCTTCTTTGGTTTTCTTCCAAATTCGTTTACCATTATTGAATCGGGCTGTAAGCAAATTATTCCCATTAGTTTGTCTTCTGGTTATAATTAGCTCCAAATATAAAGATAAGGCCACCGGGTGCGCAGTGCGAATTTATGACTCTCTGACATAGGCCGGGGGTAATACAATCTGAAAGTGTCTGACCTTCTGAAGTTGTTATATTAGAGCTACTAAGACGCTTTAACTATAATGAAAACTGCTCACTTGTTGAGTATATAAGGTTTATCTGGCTACCTTTTCTGAGCCCAATTCAAATATATTTGGCTACTTTTGACCTCCACCAAGTCAAACTGTTAAATATATAAAGTAACAGGTTATTCCACGCCAACCGTAAATTGTTTTTATCAGCTTACATACAGCTTTCCAGCGTTTATTCTTGGTAGTTGTGGTATCAGTAGCAGACGATACATCAGTTATACGACCAAAGTACTTTTAAATGTCTGACAGGAATCTTTTTTGGAAGCTATCCACTAAATGACCTTCAGGCAAACCTAAGTAAAGTATCAACATCTTATTAAATTGCAGCTTGAAACATATCTCGTAGAAGCTTTCGGTACAAATAACGTGGTCACGTGCTTAAGTTTTATATTAACAATAGATTTGACTCGTCCTAACACCAACATTTTATTGGCTTTCAGTGGAAAACTACGAGTCCATTTTAATGTTATTGTTTTTTTTACCAACTTACGATGAATTACTGTTTACTATCCTTTTTTATATTAAATAAAGTATTAATGTTTATAAACTATATGACAGCCTTATACATTATCACTGGCTGTAAATGTGCAATGCTGCAGTAACTAATACAATGTATTTATTAATGAAAAATATTTATCTAATGACTGATGTGTCTTTAAATGATACAAATTTCAGAGTATGATAATCCAAAGCCATTGTATGCAACATTTTACACAAGAACTGTCACATGTCCTAAAAGTAGTGAAATCATTCCACTACTTCAAATAATACCGCGTGTTACTAACATGTGGTGAACACAATGAAATTCAACTAGTTTGTTTGTTTGTTTGATCGGGATTTAATGTAGTATTTTAAAATCATATCACAACAACACCATCCAACTATTACGTCGCGTCGTAAGCCAATTTAAATACAACCCAATCGAATGCCGTTACTCTTGATTTTAATCAAGTCATACTGTTTGATTTATGGAATAAGAGAATAAAGATTGTCACAACAGACGTTACTCCCAGTGCTTTTAGAACGCCCCAGTTTATATACGCTTAAAATTATCAGCTTTTGATTTTTTAATCTGTGTTGTTGTCGTATAAGTTATATCGACGATCAGATTTCCACTGAAAGCAGACGATAACATCATACATTTGGCGGGTAAGACGAAAATAATTAAAAGTCTTTAAAGCATTTTGCTGTTTGCTATCCTCTCAATGACCTGAAAATAAATCTCTGTAAAATATCAACATCTGATTAAATTTCATGTTGAGAGTTATCTCGCAGAAGTTTTCACAACAAATGACGTGGTCACGTGCCTACCTAGAAAACTGCCACAAGATGGGCATGATTCGAAGCCTACTTATTCACTGAGAAAGGAACTGAAACATATGGCTTATTTATACTCAGCTTGATATATAAGTTATTGTTAAGCCCCTTAATGGGTAAATCTGCGGCAACAGCTTTACACAAGGACAAGTCCAACAGGGATTATAAATAAAGTTTTGATGCGTCTTCATATTCAGTGATAACCAATACAGATTGAGTGAGGTAGCGTATGCTGAACGTATGACCGTTGAATTTATAAATGAAAGTATCTGAAGTAAGAGGGTATATTAAAATGATGCTGATGTAAACCACATTTAATGGTTCTACAGGGAATTTATCAGCCCATTAATCGGTGCGAATTGTTAAATAACACGACCATTGTCTGCCGTTTATGATTTATTGATCATGTATGTGTAAGCTTTCTAGCCGCATATTTCAGCTCTAATTGATTTTAATATCTATCTTCACAGCCGGTCACTTGGCTAATGTTCCCTCTGTTGATCGAAACATTTTAAGCATCTGAACAAATTGTCCAATAATTATTGATCTTGTTCATTTTCTCCACATTTTATGATTGTTTAGTTCTATTGACGATGAATCGCTGGGAAAGAAGCAAGAAAATATAAGGGGTGAATCCCGTCGGCGACATAAGATTAAATTTGCCCTAAACATGTTTAGAGTACATTTTCAAGTCTTTCCACGTCTAACACAATACAGTTTATTATTGGTGGACTGGTCACAACTCAAAAACTATGTCTCGGCTATCGAAGAGGAAATTAATAATCAATGACTTATTTCTATCTGTGTTAATTGTATCTCATATCTCCGGCCTGGATCTGTCGGTTAATAACGCAATCAAGGATCTGTTTTGTGTTATACCATTGACGATAGAAAATGGATTTGTCACTTCAAAGATTTGCTTAAATCGGCTTATCAACATCTTTGAGCCGAAACATCAGTGAGTCATTGTATATTACGATTTTTTTCTCTGATTTGTAGATGTGACAGCCCAATTAATGGAGAAAGTCACTCTCAAGACACTAACAGCAAACCCGACATTCAAACAAGGCAGGACAAGCACAACACGTAATATACAAAGGCATCAAAATACAAATCGGCTTCTTGCCCCTTTGCCCAGAGAGAGCCAGAATAAGAGGTAGCATGAGAAATGCTGATACATTTTACTACATACCTTATTTTATGACGTAATGTGCAGTTATTTTATAACATCCTTTTGAAAAAGGAGAATTGTTACTTTGAGAAAAAATAAAATAAACTTTACATCGATAGATACACGCTGGTCCTACATCAAATTATGTATTGCATGGCTTTCAATGTTATATGTCAAATGTGCATTTGAAGAACCTTAGTCTTGTTTCAGACGTTTCGATTTAGTTACCTGCACTGGCGACTGTTCTTAAAATACATTAATTTTATTGCACTGTCATCTAGATTCAATATTCTACAAATCGTTAAAGCAAAACAGCTATGGGCGGTTGTTGAAACCTTTACTCTGCAACTAGGATGTAAAGCTAATAAACGACAAAGGGTCTCAACTCGAGAAATAGCCGTCTCAAGTACAATAGCTTAAGTTAGGAGAATACAAGGTTTTATTGAAAAATGCACACTTGATGGCAGCGAGGACGCATCTGCTTTATGATTTCCGGTTCCTTTCAATAACCAAATCAAACATTTAGCCGAATCAGATCTTGTTTTGGGAATACACTTCCAAGCCAAAAGGATTTTATTAAGTAAGAGGTTAAAGACTGAAAAAACCCCAGCTTTTACTTGTCTTGTTTATAGAGCGACTCCATTGACATGCATTTCAAGTCTATAGCTTGTGAGTGCTCAGTTACGGTATGTTGTTGTGGGTATCAGCGACATACGACCAGATTTGTAATAAGAGCAGACGATAACAAAACTTATATGGTGATAAGGCAATAACAATTAAACGCCTTTAAATTATTTGTCTGTACTCTGTCCACTGAATGACACGGCCAGATTCGATGGTAACGTTACCGTAACACATGGCCGGTGGATTTTTAAAAGCTTGTCAGACTATTTATCTTTAGAAATGCTATGTACTTTCAATAGATCGCTATCAGTTTTAAGGGACACAGAACAATGTCTGTTATTACTGATTTATTGACATATATGTCATAGTTTTATAGCTATACATAATTATCACCGAATATCATCTCCATTTGAAAATCGATTTATCTTTTCACAGCTTGTGAATATATATTATCCGTCTTTAAACAGAGTTTTCTCTCTCAATCAATTAAATCGTCCGATATTCTCTGTAATTTTCTTGGGATATAATCGATCTAATTGAGTTAATTTGCATTCATACCGATAAGAGATATGGATTCCTGAGCGACATAAAATTGTATGTGTCATAAACACAAATTTTTCGAATAGATACTCAAGTCTCTTTTGCATTAATTTTATTGCTTAAAATTCGTGACTAAATTGTCGTCAACAAACTTGATACAAGGGGTGCTGTAGTGCATGGATTGGTCACTTTTCTCTGCCTTATGTTGACTGCCGACTACGAGTTGTCTCGTAGTAGGTGGGGGTCTTCCATTTTGCCAAGTACGAGTATACTCGTAGTTCATCACAGCCATCTACGAGTTATCTCGCAGTAAGCGGAATCACTTTTATACTCTCTAAAACAAATAAAAGACACAAATTACGTGGTAAAATTCAATAATAGAGAGGGAAGAAGCAGAATACCGGTTTGGCTTATGTGACCCAACTGGGTCCCTGTGGTCGGCAGTCAACATGTTAATAGAATGGGTATCTCCCGTTGAACTAATATATGGGTCCGTATATTCCAAATATTTCGCTCGGAGAATCAGTTTACACTTTATTTCTATCAACTGACTGTGTAACCATGACATATATTATTGAGGGTGCATATCCCCTATGTGTTTTGTTAAACACCATTGAATGATGGAATGTTTGAAGCAGTTGAGCCATCTGAAGTCTCGACTATGGTGCTAAATGAAAACATAATTCGGCGGCTTCACACTAAAACAACAAATAACTCCCAGGCTACCAGGGGCAATCATACTG
This sequence comes from Mopalia ciliata, assembly GCA_034783835.1. NCBI lineage: Eukaryota > Metazoa > Mollusca > Polyplacophora > Chitonida > Mopaliidae > Mopalia > Mopalia ciliata. The sequence goes on along the minus strand of JAVFBW010110961.1, from coordinate 10,331 downwards.
TAAACATTGCTATCAGATCATGTGTAAAGCGTTCGAGAGGCAACTTCAACAAATTTATCTAAACAACAAATGAAACAAGATCTCTATCTTTGTCATACAAGTGTATGAATTACTTGTCTTGGTGATAATTAACCGTTTTATTGCCTTTGTTAACCCCTCTCCTCGATTCTTATACGCTGTATTAAAGTCTTGTTCAATAAGCCTAGGAGTTCTACTCTGGCGATATGTTTTTATCTTCTCTTCAATTCTGTATCTGTATTCAGACGACACTGGGTTAGAGCAAAGCAGTTACCATAATCCAAAACCAATCTCTTTTTGCTTCTTTCATTCATTGTCTCTCATAAAGTCCGTTCATTGTAGATTGCGTTGCGTTACTATGAATCCTAGATCTAATAAAGTGTTAATTTATCGCTTAAATCTGCGATCCTTCTTCAATGAACAGCTACGGCTCCAACTACTCGATTAAACCCTCTCCTGACATAGTTATGTCTGCCGTCAACAAATGGGTTTGATTCTGGTCATAGATTATGTTTAAACTCCCTACAGTAGTTGTCTTGTCGGGCATTCAATGTATCTAGTCAAATGACTGGAGATAATCTGACATGTTATCTTTATATCTCGCACAGAAGAGAACACATACTTCTGACAGCATCGAGGACACTGGAGGTGGTGATGTGAAGATATCCTGAAGTTTAGTACATATACTGGTGATTATTGTTGGAGCAAATAATGGAAAGAATAACCAAATAGACGTGAAGTTTTTGTCCGCCAATAACGGAAACAATATTTTAACTGTAACAATAAATATATGTTTTCAAAAATTAAAATATTCTGTTTAATAATCAAGTACGTAATAAACTTATAATCCTTAAAGCATTTTCAGTCAGCTGCTACCATTACAACGGCGATACTGAAACGGGCCTCACGGGGTCCATTACCTTACCAATAAATCGTTCTGGTGGATTTTTTGTTAACAATAAACACCTGTAAATTCTGAAACTAAGATCCTTTTGAAATTCGAAAAGATTTGTGTTGCTTAAAGTTGAGTATACTTTTTCAGAAGTCAAGATTCTCAGTTCAAGATTCTTGAAAGTGGTTTTAAAATAAACCGAAATATTGAATTGTTATGTATCATAGTGTATCTTTTATTGGAGTTGTAAGTTTTACTCTACTTTGTGAAAATCATCAGTGGGAAAAATGCTATAAGTGTTTCTTTGTTTTTATTTGATAGATAATCGTAACATTATACCGTGTGACGGCTCTGTGTTGTTGTTAACATCAAGGGCTCTTCTTTATCTCAATTCAAGACCACCAGGGTGGAATATGTATATGATGGTTTAGTTTTCAAATCACAACACTTTATTTTGTTGTCAAAATCCCTTTTCATCTAAATATACACAAAGTTTTTATCGGGGATAATCAAAATAACAGAGGTTTTCATATTCCTTGCCTACATTCTACTACATCAAGACATATAGCATAAACTTATAATCGTTTAAACTTACTTACTTACTTATTTAGATTATTGGCGTGTCCATTCAGGGAATGATTTACACCATGACTTTATCACAATGACTTATAGACATCACAAGTTTTTATAGGGCATGTTATTAAACATACATGATCAAAAATAATTCGAGTATAAAACAGGAAGATAAAAAAAAAATAAAAAATTCATAAGTTAATGACAAAGCAAATACATCTTTAGATTACTACAGAAAAAAACATTACATATACTGAACATACCTTTTTAGACAGAAATCTATGCATTTGTGTAAGTTGGATTGAAAGAAGAAACAAAAAAAAAATGCACAAAACACAGTCACCCACTGTAGAAAAAGAAGAAAACACAAGAAATAGCTATTGCCATTTTTGTACTATATATAAATATTCAGATATACGATATGTACTCGACACCACAAAGAATGTACGAGTTACTGTCATTTGACGTGATAAGTCATTTACATGATTAAAATCTATTAGTTCTGATTATAAAATTAGCAACTGCTTGGTACACCTTGTTATGATTTCTTGCCCGGTTTAGAATGCTGTCCATAGACGGGGAGTGTACAGCTGTATTTGACAAATCCTTAAAAAAGTTCGTTCTCTGGTGAGCATATCTAGGACAAACTAACATGAAATGTCTCACAGACTCCTTAACATAACATAACATATTTGATGATTCCCAACTTTTCTGTCAGAGGCTTAAATTGTAATTTACAATAAATATTATGGATTAATAGGGAGTGTTTGGCTAGGGAATCCAATCGTTTAATCTTCTGTTTATGTATTTTACTTCTGCGTCAGATGGTAAAGATAAATACGGACTCATCATCCAATGTTATTCGAAAAAAATCAAAAACATAGCTTGAAAAACTTACATTTTAGGATTGTCATTCGGGGTATAATTGTATATATATATTTTTGAAGAATGAACAAATATAAACATTTCAGTGTATCAAAATATACTATTGTCATGTTGTGTCACACAAATGCAAGATGTTATACATGACGACCCGTCTTATTAGCAGTGAACGAATAGATTTGATAATAAATGTTTATAGTGTTCTCACATCATTCTGAGCCAATAATGGTTGGGGTGATACCAGTTACCTATACTGTTTGGATATTTGGCGTTTAATATAAAGTTTCCGAGGGTAGTCACAACGTTTCTGTAATATCTCTGATAATACATGTTTCTTCTTAATTTAACAGGTGTTAAGCATATATGAACATATGACAACCAACATAGATTATCTCAAATCCGACTTAATAGGGATTACACGTGCCTAAAACAAGGTAGTTTAACTGATAGCTTTTACATACTCTAATATTATATTCTACGTATACGCGAGTAACCATGTCAGTAACTAATCTATTTCGTGATAAGACATAAAAAACAAACTGATCACGATCACCCATCCCATTAAAGTGAAGTCCCACTCGGACAACAAATCACTTCCAGATTGAGGTCTTTGGGTAATTAGCCAAACTAGTGTTCGATATATTTACGTTCCAGAGTAACGCCATTCTGCAGGTCACGCGTTAAGTAGATGATAAGACACGGTCGGGAAAATCGATCAACATATGCGGTCAATTTGATAAATTAACACCGTTGACAATAATATTTCAAAGAAGCCATATGTAATATATAGATATGATAAAGTGCTGTTAAACATAAACCTAATAGCACCAAAAACCAAGCACATATTAATAACTATACCTAAGATAAGGCACGTGTACTTAGATTCCAACTGGCCTGTAATGGTAATAATTTATCGTTGGGTTATTGTGTGTGGGCAGATAGTTTATGCCTCTATATGTTTACTATTCGACAATTTATTAAATGCCGCGTGGTTACTATATAGCTGAATTGATAACGTTTATAAGTAACGATTTTAAAATACAGACGCTTTTAAAGGAGTTCCACTGAACAGGGCAGCTACATATGACTAACTTGAGAAATACTGACAAAATTATTCGATTTTTTTTCTTCTGAGATTATTTTCTTTATACGGAAATTGATAGGCCATTGTCCCTTCAGAACAGCACATTTGCTAAAACAGAAACATATTGGGTAAGGAATTTTGCTAGACCTGTTTAATTGTTTCTTTTGGTTAAGCTGGAGGATATCAGAGAATTGTTCATATTAACAAACATCACAACGAGTTAGATTGTTTTTTTTTTGTTAATAAACACAAGAGACTTTGAAGAGACGGATATAATAAAAAATATAAAAGATAAATTGTTTAAGATTCGGGTTGCATTATATTAAATAAAACACCACCTCCTGAGCTAATCGATGAAATATATTAAAATATAATAAGTAACTGTTAATTAAATAAACGATACATGTTTACGCGGTGTAGCTCAGGATTTCATCTTTTAATTCATTTAACTAAATAAAGTGAATCTAGCAATGGGATAGTGTTTTAGAAAACAACGACTTAATACCATTATGTCCCGATGTACCGCATGTTACATATAATCAGTGACAGAGAAAAATGTTTTATCAGCACCATGTTATAAACCTTCGCGAGAGTGCGCTTCAAATCAAAGTCAATCCCGCCTATATTTATCAATTCACTGCATAAATTTCCACATTTCTATCAAAATATGTTTGAATGACTCACTGTTTTTTTTTGCTAGTCCAGCTTAGGGCAGAATAGCCATTTGGGGGCTTTTTGGAAAACTTGATTCAGCATTGCACTTCTGGACCCCATTCAGCCTATCTCGAGCAAATTTCCTAGAGGTAGCAATTAAAAAACCGTTTTTGGGAGTGGAGGGAGACTATAATTTTTGTATTCTAGTTTGCCTTCGTTAGAAGAGCCTTTAATCTTTTCTGTTTAACCGAGTTAAAGTTTTTTTTTCAATTATATGACGACGGATTGTTCACTTCTTACTCCACGCTACTTCAATACGGTGGAAAACCGTGAGGACACCTCGTAAATCCATCCCTGCCAGTGCCAGAGTCAACACGTTTGCCTCTCTTTTATATGTCAGGTCCTATTTAGAAAGATGACCATTCGATGTATGTATGTTGAGATGCAATTTTGTTGTGACATCAATCACATTCAAACTAACTTTCTTTCATTTATTAAAAATAAATATTTTTTACTTGATTAATAAGTGTCCAAAGCCGTGCTTAAGGTTATTTCACTTTTATGACGGCCTTGAATTTAAAAAATAATCGATATGTGAATGAAAGGGATAGAACAAGCTCCTAGGGACTTTATTCCCGCCATGTTATCTTGATTTATATAGTTATTATTAATCTCAATATTGCATGTATATGGTGAATAAATGAAATGAATGTGAGGTTTGAATCCTGTTGGATTTTTAATTGTCCTCCAGTGTTCAGGAAATACTACCCTTACAAAGATTGCCACATCCTCAGCCGACTAGCTACCTCTCGTTTTCAGAAAACTGTTGTTACTTTAATTATATATATATATGTGACAAATGACCGAGTTGCATGCTTCTTGTTGATTACGCAGAGACGAACTTCATATTGTAGCCTAAATAATACACACACAAATGCAATCGTATATAGCACTTCTGCCAATTATAGAACCGCATGTTATCATCGTCTGGTTGTCCATCAATAGACTGGTGAAGATAATGACCATTGTAAAAATGTCTACATTTAAAGCGTTCAAACGTTTGAGGATACAATTTAAAAACAAAGAGGTAGGTATAGGGCTGAGGAACTTAGTGTTTTAATCCGAATCGAATAGCTACCTTGCTATAAAAGGTTGTAGTATTAACGGCAGGTTGTCATGTTTTTGTTATATCAAAGTTGTTTAATAGATTGGAAATTTAGAATACAAACTCGTCAAAAAGATTCATACCCTCGTAAGGATATAATGATTTATTTGTGGCTGGTAACATCTCAGATACAATTTCACTACTATCAAAGGGGAAATCAATTAATAATTTTTATCTGTGTTGTATCACATATGATTTAATAACTCAATCAATTACCTATTTAGTGTTATACTCCTCATGTTTTAATTTGTGGCAACAAATCCATACCAAATTTGCTATTGACAATTGTCGACTTTTTTTTTCATTAGAGGAGACTTATTGTAAAATAAATTTGTTTGGCTGTCGGTAATAAACCAGAAATCCAATAAATTGTGGGGATACTTGTTCTGGTTATAGCGCCTCGGTACACTTAATGTAATGTAGAGTAGCTCGGAATAAAACTCTTTGCTAGCGAAGACGTCGTCACCCATACTTTCGACCATTTCTTGTTTGTAAAGAGAGAGAGACGCACTTAAGAAGCAAAATGATTCAATATACCTTGCTAGTTCATCAAACAATTTATACCTGGCCACGACTGATGTGACTTGGTTAATTTGAACGTTAACTGAAAAAAAGTGTTTTTGTCGTGCCCTGCTTATATGAACAAATGGAAATTGTCGTTTACTAACAAGTCTTAGAATCCTTGAATTCCACTCATCAGTTTCCTATAATACACAAGTTGTGTAACCCGAAGATAGAAAATGAAATTGAATTTTTTCGGGGTTACACTTCTTGTGTATAACAGGTCTTAGCTATACGGCTATTCAGAAATTGTGTTTTTTTTGTAGCTAATGTTGCAAGACTTATGATAAAACCATCGCTTTGTATTACAGGGTATTGATTAGTGTTTGGCGTCATGGCCAAGGTTATTGCATTATACGTTTAGAGTAACTTCAACAATGATAGCCCACATTACACCAAACAGAAATGTGAAATGGCTTGATTTGTTGCAGAATTAATGTTCCCGCAATTGTATATAAATACACAATTGTATCTATGTCCGAAATTCACTGCCATTCGCCAAACGGTTTATGGATTATAAACGGACGAAATTAAATTATAATAATTTATAGGGAATAGTGTATATGTCTACAGCGGAAATCGGTACGATATAAAAAAGTCTCGAAACAAAATTATGTGTGGTAAAATTTTCAGCTAATTAAAAGGTGGCAATATGAGTGGGTTAACGCTGATACAGGTAGATTGTTCCATCCAGCTCACATCGAGTTGAATTCATTAAAAGTCAGTTGTTGGCTAGTCACTTCCCTATTTATTCATACGTGTATCGCTTTAAGGGTCATGCTTCCGGTTAATGTCCTAATCGTCTTAATTCGATCAAAAACGTTTTGATAGAATGTCAGTTGTATGAAGTCCAGAGCAGGTCAATGAAGGCCAGCTAAGTAAAACTGAATAGATAATGTTGACTCCTAAAATAGTTGTTTTGTATACAAGAATTTAGTTGGATATTTGCCGAGTCTCGATAGAAGAGTATAAATATATTAGTTTTTTTTGCAACCCATTGTATACTACTATCTATCCACTAACTTGCCCTGATCATATAACTCACCGCACAAGTATGTTATATAGGCGTAAACAAATAGCTGTGACTGTTGTCCGCACAAACACACCGCAACATGAAGTCATTTGAAGGGATTTCACAGTTTATCAACGAACCATTAGTGGCGAACCGTTTGAAGTTAGATAGCATTTCCGTTGCGTTTCGCCAATCTTCGATTCCTCACAGCTTACACAGAAATGCTCGCCGTTTTCCTCGATGCCTCAAAAGACACTTGAAGATAAGGAATATAGTGGCTTTAAATTTACACTTATATCCCCACTTATAGGGAGGGGTTCCTGTACATTGAGGCAAGGCATATAATGTCTAATATATAGACGACCGCTTTAGAAAAAAACCGTCCATGTATCAACGATTCATCAAGGCTTCGATGCTACAAAGGATGTTTGAAGATATGGAATCTATTGGGTCGACATTTACACTTATAGTGTCACTTGAAGGATTTATTGTGATTTCCAGCTTGGTCAATAAAGTATAAAATAAAGACGACCGCTTTCGAAGAAACCATATATTGGAAATGTAATGTACTGTTAAATCAGCCATATACGTCTTCCGGATAATTACCGCCCATTATATAATCGCTACTGAAGCGATATAATTCGTGAAATTGTTCGTCACTGTTGTCCTGGATTACATCAAGTAGTCAGACGATGTTGACTGACAAGGGAAAGTAAAGGGTTTCCGTCAAGAGTCTGTGTAATGGGGAATTACTTTCGATGGAGTATTCTATCAAACCAGACCTCTGGCTAAGGGAAGATTTTATTAAGAGAAGCAATGGTGTCTTTTCTTAGCTTGTTGGTTTGATTGGGGTTTAACGTCGTACTTTAGGGAATGCTACTTATATGACGGCGAACTGTCCCTTTAAAACTGTTCCATGTCTTATTACGGTGGAAAACAGGGCGGAAACCTCGTAAAACACGCCCGCGATTGCCGGAGCCACATCGTGTGACTCACTCTGTACCTGTCGTTTCTTAGCTTATTTGTTTGGTATTTGATTGGGGCTTAAAATCGTACTCAAGAGTATTTAACATATATGACGACGAAACCTGGAAAAGGCATCCCCGAGATTGCCGGAGCCCGTCGTGTGACTCACTCATATACCCGAGGGTTGACAGAAGGTATATTATTATCGAGATTTACCATTTCAACAAAAATCTTGAAAGTAATTTAACACGTCATTTTAATGTGCCTTGAGGAATACGAAAACAAGCTAGGAAATGTCGGCGCGTGTAGGATTTGAAAAGTATTCAAATTCGTTATAATTGTTCCTTAGACCTGTGGGCATCGGAGCAACAAGAATATCATGTGGGAAGTGCATGGTGTAATTTTCTTCACCAATACCTGTGTGTCCTTTAGTTCATTGACTTCTGTTTTACGCTTGACTGGAAATAAATGGATGTGTAGCGGTGGCTATGAAGTCATGTGACTACCATCAGCCAATCTTTAATTAATGTCATGTTCAGCGTGAAGTTACATAACCATGGTTTTAGATAAGATGTGTAATTAGGTTGTCTCTGGAGAAGAGCCTCTCGTCACGTCCTTCTGATGTTTTAATAAGAGATCCTCAGATTCAACTTCCGTTAGAATTGCTGACATTCATTAAGGCTGGCTACACAACAATCGTCAATAACTCTCAAAGTGAGCAAAGTACCTAAGTTACTGTATTTAAAAGATAGTGAAGGTGGATTCAAATTGAAGTACAGGAATTATTTTTGAATATAGAAAAATGCGCTTTTCATTGTTTATTTATTGTTGTTCAAAGATATGCCGTTTTCAATCTGCATTTATGTTTTAAAGTTGGTGACTTCAAGTTTGAACAGAAATTACGGCAGTGCAGTGGAAATTGAGGGAATCCTTAAAAAAAAGACGAATTGTTCTATAACCGATTAATTAACCTTTAAACATAGGATTGTGTCAGGTTGTGTAGTTGCAGATAGTAGATTGCTGATATCAATGCATCTGGGCAGATATTAGTTTATTTGTTTGGCTGTTTGGTATAGCGTTTGAGTGTGATTTAACGCCGTACTTCACTTGTATGACGACAGATTGTCGAATTCACACTGTTCCGTAAATACGCTGGAAAATGGGAGGGAAACCTTGTCAAAAACACGTCCACGATTGCTGAAATCAACCACACTGAGTGACCCACTCATGCACCTGGTTGACAGACGGCATATTGAAGAAAGATAAGTAGGCCGGCACGATAACCACTAGTCTACGGTCGCGGGCCAGTTTCCTGGAGACCATTTAGCATTAATTGAGGTCTTTCTGTCTTCTAGATTAAAACCTCTTCTGACACATTGATGTCTGTTTTAAAGAAATAAATTTCATAGTGTAGGCAGATTATACAAATTTACTGGTGTTTTTCTCAAAGGCTATTCTGTCAATTGAATGGATCATAATCTGAACTGCAACAGTAATGTTCCTAATAAATTCAGTCAAACAAGAAACTTCACACTCGTTTGGATGTCGATAAGTTGAACATACAAGAAAAGTGGTTTTAAATAATGATTAAATTTCATTTTGTACTCAATAAGGACGGTGTCCCATACAATTCATGTTCATGATGTAACCAGTTCCACCGGAAATGCTACGGAAATGTAAGAGAGTAAAAATGGTAAGTTACCACTTGATGAAAGCATGTCAATAGTGCGCATGCCCTCCATGAGCGTTCACAACTGGGACGCAACGTTTCCTCGTCCATTTACTGATGCGTCTGATCACAGCTTGGGGGATGGGTCGCCATAATTGAACCAACATGGAACCAAGATCCTGCAAATTCTGTGGAGGGTTCCTTTATACTTGACGGAGTCTTCTGCCCAACACACCCCATGCATGTTCTATGGGATTAAGGTCCTGAGGGCCACGCCTTGACATGGATGCCAGCATTCTTAAGAAAATTCCGCTTGAAATTGGCTGTATGAGGTATTATCGTATTATCGTGGCATAATCGTGTTGGAATGTCTGACCTGGGCCATGAGCTGCCATGAATGACAAAAGCTGTGGAATGAGTACTTGATCTCTGTATCCTTAAGCAGTTAGGTTTCCTTGAACGACCAGCAGTCGGAAACGGACAGGACCATTAAATTCACCCCAAACCATAACACTACCGCCCTTAAAACGGTCCACTTCCTGCACACAACACAGGGCGTTCCGTTCACCGCGCCTCCTCCAAATTCTAACTCTCCCATCAGCGAAGTGTAAAGTGAATCTGGATTCGTCACTAAAAACCATATCCATATTCCAATAGAGTCCATCTCAGATGTCGTTGTGCCCAGAGAAGCCGTTGGCGTAGGTGTTACTGGGTTAAAATTGCTCCATGATATGGCCGGCGTGCATGGAGACGAGCAGTGCACAGGCGATTACGTATGGTTTTGGCAAACACGCGACCTCTAAACAATTCATTCCTAGTGGACGTTGCAGTGAGAAATCGATTACGCAAATGACA
>JAVFBW010110950.1:0-16320 GCA_034783835.1 Mopalia ciliata | reverse complement strand
CAGGCATATGTATCGAAACGTTGTGTTCTATCACAAAACAAGAAGTGGTTATCCAGAAATTGTATAATTAGATATGAAATAGTTAGAAAATGTTTCAAGATTCAAGGATTGCTGAAAAGAGGGAAAATAAAAGACTATCTAAAGGAGAATACACATTATGATGTAATGAATATATCAAAACAATTCACAAATTTCCCCTAAAACTGTATAGTAAAATACACCGGCAGGTTACAAGTTCTGCATAAATTTATTCTCGCCACCATATACATTACTTAGTCGATTGTTGTAAATAGTATATAAGGTGAATAAACATGAAATGAAAAGGTCATGACCTCCATGTTTAGAAATGTGAGCGCGAATAAGTAGACTGAACTATTTCTTGTGGAAAGGTTTGACCTTCTGTGCTAATTGTTGACCTTGAAGAAATTGTCTCCAAATAATCTCTGTGTTTATTTAATTAACTTTGTAGAATGTTTATGATAATAATGATTTTTTTTTAAATACATGTTCTTGACAGATTTCTGATATTTCTAGATTTACGTTTTGTGTGTTTCCAGATGAAGAAAATATTCAAATCATATTTTCTCCTTCCTGTCCACATTTCCGTGGAATAAATTACCGGTTAATTGGTTAACTAAGTCTAAATAAGAAGTTTCAGCAGGATTTACTTCCTCCATCTTCGTGTACGTTTGAGGTGGTGATTTGTGGTTTGATACACCATTTTATTAAGATCTTTAATTTTACTCGCTTGTGCTCAAATTATTTCAACATTCATTTCATTAAAACAATTCATGTGGTTTCACGCTATCAATTGGTGAATTCTTGCTGCGGATCCATCTAATGTACAATGATAATTTAAAAATATTTAATATGTTGTATCAAATGGGTGCCGAGTCGTACTTTCTTGTAACTTCTGAAAATTGAATTGTTATATGCAAGAAAGTAAGATAAAGATGATGTTTCAGACGCGCGTGCTGTTATTGTTACAAAGGATGCGCGTTCTGGGTTTGAAAATGCCATGTTGGCAAACAGAATAGAGGGTGTATACGTGTCTTCATTTTATTTCACTCTCAGTGTTCTCTTGTCTTGTAAGGCCTGTCTGTCAGAGTGTCTGAGTGATATAATCCTATAAGTTTAACAGATATCCAATTCAAGATTGATTCAGTCTCGTTGCGTAACGTCTGCAAACCTCTGGTGGTACCCTGGGTGTTATAAGACAGTTCATGAGATATTACACATGTGAAGATGAATAGTGTGTTGAAAACATATCATGGTTTCCTATATATTTATTTTATTTATATAATTATTGATATATTCTGATTCAGTTATAGATTTGGAAAGTAAATCAGTATATAAGAAACCTCAGGCCATAGTGTACTGCATGCAAATTTAGACCAATGAATGATCAGCAAATAGGGTGTATTTACATATAGTATTGAATATTTGCCATAGATGCTCTCGGCTGGGTTTGTTAAAGTCTTAAGAACCCCCATGCGTCATCATAAAGCCGTCATCTAGAATTTATAGAAGCAGTGCCAAGGTTTTCTGAGATGGTAAGTCGATTAGGTGTAAATCAATTTTCCTCTCAAAGGTAACGAAGTGGACCAGATTGATTCCAGGCACATCACAGACGTTACTTTGTTAATCGCTTTACAGATACTTAGTATCCGGATAACATCATTGATAAAATCATTGATAACATCATTGACCTAACACGGCCGACCTTGATAAGGGTCCATCAACATATTCTGATTGCCAATATAATACTTGTCAAGTAGTGGAATTCATTTGTTAAATCAAAAAATTACATTTTATATGCCAATATGCATATTATCGAAAAACGGATCTCAATTGACATGACAGATTACAACCAATATCTGTACGACGTGCATAGACGTTTAAATAACAATTTGAACAGCTTCAGGGCATTGTCATATACTCTGAGCGGACCACTCAATTGATGATCTATATGTGGACTAGAACACGCATACAATGCGTTCATGGTCGAGTCAGTGAACAGAACTATACATCATAAACCAACTGTGGAACTATTTCACAAGATTTGCCTCCAACTGATCAAGGTGAATGATCAAGATCTATTTTAGAGAATTTGTCTCGTTATGAAATTGCACATAAACAATTGATTGGATGATATTATCTTACAATATATATTAACAGCATAAGTACCATATCAGGTATTTGACAACACTATGTATTGAGTATTAGACCGAGTTTGAACTTTCTAATAGCATAATGTCAGTTTTTCATTTCACACGGTTTTCATCTGTTTAACTGATTTATTGGTTGAATGATTTGTTTGAACCGTTTGGTACGTGGATAATTTTGAGGCATGTACAATCCACCCGATCCGAACGTTATTAACGGCTTCGATCTCTCTTTTATTACAGATTATTACCCACTTCAAACAAAGACAAAATACAGGCCTTAGGCAACACGGCCTCCAACAGACAAACAAGCACAGCTTGAAACTCTAAACGTAATAGACCGTATTAATTTATGTGATAACCTAAAAAGTCATCGTGTCGCTGTAGCTGTCAGAAAAGGCGCTAATAACATTCTTCAGTGTTCCATCCCAGCCCTTCTTCATGTAAAGACAGTGAGACATTTCTCCCAGCAATTATCCCTAACAAGTTTGATCTTCGGTTTAAGTCTGTTACCCAGCAGAGGAAGTACCTCAATAACCATTAGTCAATGCAGGTATTGTGTTTACTTTCAGCTCAAGTATATCCGAAAAAAGTGCATCTTAATGCGATAAAATAGAGCTTCTCAAAATCATCACTAGATATCAATGAGCGCTAATACCCATCGATTGATTTGTGTATTTTGGCCGAAGTGGACTTATTTAATTACAATTTCACTAAATATTCGTGACTTATACCATAATACTAATACATGAAGAGAGAACAATTTGCTTGTCTCTACCTGGAATTCGAACCCAGGACGTTTGGATTACAGGACCTATATTCAAACGACTAGGCTACAACAGCATTATCTAATATATATTATCCAAATATTCCATTTTTTTTTTTCGAAAAATACGAATATTAAGATGGAGAAAAAACCCAGATCAAGTCGGTTTTAGGATTGAACAGGGCCTGAGCTTGACTATTCCATCTGATCGTTAACAACAACAACGGAAGTAGTATTATATTAAACATTTCATCAGTCATCCAAACAATACTTGAGTTACAATTGATTGGTTAGTATTATCGTACAGTAAGCCATCCTACTTCGATTTACCGTTCACAGAATCGAGTCCGTATGTCGACCATCAGGTATATGAGTGACTCACTAGATGTGACGCCGGTTATCGTCAGGGTGTTTTTTTTATGAGTTTTCCTACCGGTTTTTTCTCCGTTATTAGGTATGGTAATTCATATCAGTGAAATACCTTGAGTAAGTCGTTAAGCCCCAATCAAACAAACAAACATAGTACATAGCATCTTAATATTCAGTTACAATTGACCATTCGTTATAACAAACACAAAATGTCGGTATTATGCAACGGCGCACGGTAACGATAACGTCCCAGTGTAATGAGCCGACCAACTACTTTCGTTAATAGCATCCAAGAAATATCTATTTTACCAAACAATACAAACGCTTTGCTGTTGTTCTTAACGATCATTTTATCTGCTACAGGCCTTCAAAAACATTGGTTCGCATGAAGACACCAGTTGTGTACATTATTAATATGTTACCTGATTAACTTCTAGCACATTGAAATTGACTAGCACATTGTCTGAAAGGAAAACGGGCCATGTAAGCAATGTAATGAAAATTATTATGTGTATATGTAACAATGTGAACATGTCAACCTTGTTGCAAACAAATCTTAAACAGATCGTCTAAAGTGTAAGATCTCACGATCCTTTGATTTTTTTATATGTATTGTCCGAAATCTCACGCCACACTACGCGTTATTTTTTCTAATAATCGCTTAGGCGCAACATGTAGTCAGTCGAAGTTGTTCACATCAAGTTTCTGTCTGTTAGACAATGTTCATTCTAACAGTGACAGCTTTTAATCTGTTTTTCTTCTCGAGGACAACTGAAACAATTCGGACGTGTAAAAAACAACAGTATTATATATTTTGTACAACCGCTTTGTTCTGATTGACAGAAGTCTATTTTGCTAATGTTCACCAGGGATAATATTATCCAGGCAGTGGAACAAATACATTTGCTATAACAAAACGAGGACTTTATGAGAAAAGAACATCCTCATATGTCAGCTTTCGACAATTGATGTTCATATGTTTCCAGCGGACACGTTATGATTTTAGATTCTCAAATGAAAAATATTTGTATATTATTGTTTGATGTGAGCAGGATTTTCCAAAGGCCGTTTAAGCATATTTATTGATATTCCCAGAGATATTTAATTGAACGCTGATAAATATTTAAATAATTCAGGCGAATTGAAAAAAAAAAAAATTATTTTTGGTAATTTTATTGATATATTTGCGAAAAGGGAAACCATACTCTCCCAAAATAGAAACGCAATTAATTTGTTTTTATCCCAATAAGAATTTCCAAATCATTTTAAATACAGAAATAAGCATCACATTACATTTGAAATTAAGCACACTGCATGGTTTTTCAGATTTTGAAGTTTATTGAAGTGTCAACATTTGACAGAGACGGTTTTTGACAGTCTGTGCCAATATTCTCTGGAGACCTGCGACATTTAATGCGGTTTCTGTTGCTGTTATGGTCCAGTTTCTCAGATGAAGTAACCGGATGTAGCGATCTTAGGCTGATGTTGTGGCCCTAGGTCGACCAGAACGCTGACGGTCAGCTGTTGAACCCGATTGCAGGTACCGTTGGAAGAGTCTGGAAATTGTGCTCCAGTGGACATGATAAAGTCTAGTGACTGCATTCTGTGATTCACCGGTCAGGAGACGACCATGCAATGACGTCGTTCCGGGTAGATGCGTCTAGTCTTGGCATATCGTATAGTTGGATGAAGAAACAATTTAACAACTGAATTCAACTGAACGGCTATGTGTCTTTTATACCCTTAAACTAGCCTAATGATTAGGCATGATTTGCACGTGCAACTGCCCTAAGTTCTTCCCTACGCTTTCTTCGTGCAGCGTTACACAGACTGCCTCAAAAGTCACGTGTCATCAACAGTCACTACCAGGTGCTTAAATTGTTTAATTATACATTAACATTATATCATGATTATGTTGAGATGTCTCAATCACGCAAATTTTGGAAGAATTCATGTTTTAGATTTTGTTTGTAATGTTGCGTTTCTTGCAGCACCAATGGCTCGTCCTGTCATCATTATGTCTTTTGTCTTTTCCTGTTTTTCATAAAGATCTATTCCGATTTAGAATAATCACCAGCCGATCTTTTTTCTGCCCTTGCGGGAAATGTCCCACAAAGGCAAGCATTATAAATACATATTCTACCGTTAAAAGTAATTATTTAACTCGTCGGTATGGCGCTTATGATTGAAGTGCTGCTTTAATAATTTAAGTTGACGTGAGCCAAATACAGTGTGGAGATCAGTTTGTGTGAACTTTGTGGTTCAGAGACTATGTTAATCAGTTGGTCAACCTGAGAGACGTCCTTTGCCACCTAAATTCCCCTCGGACATTATTCCTTATGCAAACGCCTTTCTTCGGTAATGATGTTTATTCCGCGCCTTCTGAATGCTGGTATTATGGCACCTGGTTAATTTTTGTCCAGCTCATCGGACCAGTTTGGCAGATGTCCATTGCCTTATATCTAAGAGTTAATTAACAATCCTCGCCCGTCATGTAGAATTGAAATGAAAACAGCTGTAATGCCTTCTGGTTAGTTTTGTTGATTAGAATTATTCAGATCATTAAAATTGCAAACCAGTTGATAGTTGCATTGCCCGGTTCCTGTTGATAGATCATTAGAGAGAAAAGTATATGTGTATATTTACATTTTAAGATTTTCAGATTTGTGAAAAGCCTTTTTGCATAAGGAAAATAAACATTTATTTACACGTGTAGAATTCTTTTCGATGTAAAGTAGAATACAAAAACCTAAATATTTGATAATAGTGGTAAACTGCCTTTCCATACGGGCAATTATAGCCCTAGTTTAGGAAACGAATATGTTTTTTTACTACTTATATTCATTTAATATTTGCCAGGACCTTTTAGCAAATAACGTGTGTATTACTCACTTATTTCATGATGGACGGGCAATTTCCTGAAATATCTCAGCTTTTTACAACCTAGGATTTTTATGATTTGACTGCTTTTCCACCAAACAAAAACTTGACACCACAAACAGATCGGCTTTTTGGAGTCTCTTTTTATGAGAGCATCGGGAGCTTTCTTCTTACTGGTCGCTATTTACACACGGGTTTGTCGTCCCGGTCTTATGAGTGAGTGCAGAATAATATAGTTATCTTCAGAATGGTTCACTGCTTGCGTGCTTTTGTTGACTTATGCAATTACGACATCATGTTTTACCCTCTGGGGCCCACATAACATTCGATTCATCCACTTGAGCTAATTAACGATACGTGTTATTTTCATGGAAAAGACAGATTTGGATAGGCAGCGTCTCGCGGACAAAGAAAGCAGTGTGTATGAATGTACAGTAAAAACAGTTTTTCTTTCTCTAATTGTTTGTCTTTGTGTTGTTAACATTGTGCAGAAATTGTAGCTATACTGTTATTGCAATATGCTCCTGTGAAGAGGCTTTTCCCGACAGTATAGGAGCTTTCTGTAATCCCCCCGGGAAAAACACCACATAGAGTTTCTTAACTTACTGAGAACAACTGGCTCCTTGATTCTGGAATTAAACTCGATGTCTTGTCTCTTATACATATTTGTCTATTACAGAAAGAAATATTTGCTTGCCGCCATCGGAGTTCTAATAAATACGAATATAATTATGGGCCACGAACGAGGTGTTAGTCATAATCATAAAAACAGAACCTTAACACAGGTTTTCAACTTGATTGATTGATCGATTGATTGAATGATTGATTTATTGATTGTTTGCTTGATTAATTGGCTGGTTGGTTGATTGATGTTTAACGCTGTGCTAAAAGGTAAATGTTTGACGGTAAGCTATTCCAACAATAACCAAGACGAGAAGCGTTTCCATAGTGTTGGAAAGTTAGTTTTCCTCCAGTGCCAAGTAAACACTGGATTTCTACTCTTCGAACAAATAACGGAGAGCTTAGAATTGTATCAGGTGGATATAGACACAGCCATACTTTTACGTAAGAGGTGTAAGGTGTATTGTGCACTGTATATATGGTCAACGACTATACAACTGACTTCATTAAAGCAGAGGAGAACTTGTGTAATATAACTGGTTTGTGTATGGAAAGTGAAACAGTAGTTCATTGGTTCCTTTATATATTTCGCTCTAGGTGTTTATTAATAACAGTTTTTCTCTCCAGTGTTTGTCCCAGATTTTACTTGTTCAATCTATATATTTTTCTCATACCTCGTTGCATTATAAAATAATTAAAAATTAAATTATGCGCGGTAGCCTGTCATAGCGTACAAGAGTTGTTTTAGTCTTGTCTACTATAGAAACATTCGCGAGAATACAAATGACCTCGCTAGCCACAAGTTGTTTGGTTGAAAGTGCGCATGTCATGCTAACACCATTGTCACCTGGTTATCAGCAATTTTATTACATCTCTGAACAATTAAGGTCTACTCCAGTCTGTTTGTTAGATTCATTTGGGTTCAAAGCCGTGCTTAATGCTATTTCACTCACTTGACGGCATGCGAATTATTTTTTTCTCTTTTCAGTTAATAAATGTTTATATCCTTTTTCGCAACAAGGGATATTATCCCTCGGCCAATTGTGCTAGACGTCAAGTTGTTATTATTATCATTTATACTGATCAACAGTCTACAAGATGGCTGTGTGCAGACCCAAAAGGTATGCATACTGAATACGCATGATATCAAATCATTGGAGATAATAGCTGCTTAAAGATTGTGGTTTAAACTGAGGTATAGAACCAATGAAATAGCCTTGGTATCAGCTGAGAACAAGCATGAAGCTGAAGGCAACCGACTGCAACCATATTGATACAGCTGTAATGCTATCGTCAGTCTTCGATTCATCATTGCTGAGTGGTCTTCGTTATTATCCTTAGTACAACAAAAGAGGAATGGGCATATTTTCGACTTATTTTTATTTCTAAATTTAAAATGAAGTCCGCCTTGGGAACAACCATTGATTGGGAGAAGGAAGCGGTTTGAGATGTATTCGCTGGGAACGACAGTGCTGCGGCCATACTGCTTCTACGTGCAGTTAATATTCAGTCCGATTCGTCCGAAAAGTGGTTTACGTAACCATTTTCTATCTCACTCAACCATTGCTGAATGAGGAGGGGTCATGTTTCATGTCGTATAATAGTTTACTTATATCAATTCTAAATTTATAATCTTTCCCTTTAAATCATATACTCTTGGAGAGAAATCTAAACATTTTTGGTGGGAAATTTGGTCCTTGGCGGCCATGATTCAAAGTGTGCCAATGTGTTGAGCCGTCCTCCAATTATCGACGATCCCTTACTGATACGCATTTGTTAGTGAATATGATACGAAGATTTAACCAGCCGGAATCTTGCAATTAAAAACCAAGAGTAAATCCGAGAGATATCGATCTGCGGCAACATCCTTTGTTCTGAACTATTGAGTTTGTTTTCTTCGTTGATATGTGAGAGCTGATAAAGTGCTACATGGAGAGGGTTGGTTTCATCTCTCTGCATGGATCAATGAGCGATAACGTTTGCCGGTGCCACATTGGTATACCTGGACCCGTTTGCTAGAAGCGTTATTAAATTTTATCCACTCTTAGATGTGGTAGACCTATCTATATGCCGGTTTAAGTAATTTGATTTGGTGTTAGTAGCCAATCGCCACTGATGCCTTATCTTTATTTGCCTGCGTCACAAATCTATTTGTCTGGACAAAATATCCTCTCCGTAGATTTTCTTTATAATAATATGAACATTTTGTGATTTATTTCCAGCTGTATTAATATGACGTATTCATAACCTGTATATATACGTTTCATGTTGGCCACTTTGTAATAACCTCCTGATTATGGCATAATAAATGCTGAAATATTGAGTCAAAATAAAGTTATGGTTTTTCGGAATTACACTACTTGAGTATAATATTTTCGTTTTTATCAAGAATTGCGTTGTGTAATACCAGAATGTATGTAACACAACGTGTAGGTGCCTACTAGTGGGTGTTGTCAAGTTTAATATTTACTGCACAACGATGAGAAGATCAAATAACCATTAATCATTCGCCCACGAGTATATATAAACATTACTGCTTCCACGCACATGTGTCCTGTGCATGTAAGCCGGGACTAGATTTTTTAAAAGTATCTTTGCTCATACCAGTTAGACATGTGATATCTTGTCAGTAAAATCAATGTGTGTGAGAACACCATCAGGTGCTGGGTAGCGCAGTACTCATAAGATTCACACACACACTGTTATTCAGGTATAAAATAATTCTAGATATGTAAAATAATTTTTTATTTTACATATGCAAAACTGTTTTTAACATAAGTGAAAATCTTTTGAACAAAAGTAAAAAAGAGTTTCACATACGTGAAAAAGAATTGTACATAAGTAAAATAAAAGCAAAACTTACACATGTTGAATAAAGGTGGAAGTGATACAACGGCTTGCCCTAGTTCACGCCCTTTTGCCTCAAAATTCCATCACAACACATACTGTTGTCTTCGTGATCGATTACAGACAATAGTGTACCTTATATTCCGGGGCAGCAACTATGTCGGTACGGAGTTTTGATGAAATGATACTAATCTGTTTATACACACAGCGGGGAAGTGAATCCAGCGTGGCCGAAACTACTATTAATTTAATGTGTCGATGTTTTTCAATAACATAAAATAGCGAGATAGTTGAAGCGAATTGGAAAGGTGGGCACCTTGACTTGGTGTGAATCCATATCATTTGGGTTCGGTTGGTCGTATAGGAAACACAAGCAGGCATCTCAATCTGTTACAACACCTTCATCTGGTAGCCTTCGATTTGAAAGCACCAAACAACCTACTGCCAGCCAATGACCTTGAATCACAACTTAGAACTCCTCTCGAGTATCGACCTTCAGTTTGGAGCAATGAAAACACATCTACTATAAGGTCTACTTAAAATAAATCAAATCGAGCACCTTACAATATTACTTAAAACACCATTACCAATCAGTTTGGTGTGCTGGTAACGAAACAATCTGCAAACGAACACGGACTTTTGTGGGCAGTTTGCGAACCCACAGACGGTGGACACTTAATGTATGGGAAAGGGTTAGAAGTCAATTCCTGGTGGAAAACTCTCTTGTCCTTTCTATTACTGAACTGAAAATAGTCAGGCAAAGGGTAAATAATAGAGAAACATAAGACTGTGGTGAACGTATAGTTTAAAGGCAGGATCTAATATTATTTGTTGAACTGAAAAAAGGTAAAGGCGTTCTATTTAGCAACGCCAAGAACTTGGTCAGTTTACAAAATCCTCCAATGTATCATCAAAGCTAAAAGTCCAATACAACATAATTTTGTCAACAACGAATTGTGTTTTAAAATATGCCATTGAATGCGTTGTTCGTTTAATTTTCTGCTTCACACAATGATTCCTGGCGAGAAGTCAAATCCATTCACTGTCAAAATATTTTATGTTACGCACACAGGTAAGTAAACTCACTGCTTCAGAAGAAAATATAGTAAAAGTTGTGACCTAAGAAGGCTATGTTACAAGGGTAAAAAATGCGGCCTTTTAAAAGACACACTAAATTTCTTTTCATTTTAATACAACAGTTAATTTGTTAAGTTAGTACAGAAAACAGATTGATTTCCTTTCTCTTTTCATAGAATGTGTGAAATGGCGTGTTTGTCTTCAACATTGATTAAGTCGATGCTGTTTTTTTTTATTCGTTCGACAAATAAATGAACTTTAGAACCCTGAGATTTTTGCACAGGAAATGATGCGTTTGTAGCCGTACAATTTAAACATGCACCGATTACCATCCCAAAGAAATGAGAAATACCTCAGTGGGCAACCACTGGCAGAAATAAGATGTAAATAAATGGAAAGGCTCAGAAAATGACAGGTATGTTTATCAAAGTCAAGTATTCGTCTGAACGCGTACTTCTATTCCCACTGTCAGCAGATTGTCGAGATATGTTGCGTAAAATAGACCTCATTATCCAAGAGCATCTATGGATGTATTTATCATACAGTTGGTTTAACATTACCTTTGTGTTGTTACTATGATACACTGAGCCAACAAATCTGATGTACTAAGACTATATCAATTTGTTTTTGTTTTGACGAGACGTAGAGTGAGCTTTAATACTTGACTGCTTTATTTTCCAGACGCAGCCTAGATACCACCTCTTTAAAAAGAAACGTGTCAGTCTGTACACTAAACAGATGCAATTTAAACATACGGCGAAGTCTCCTGACCCTATTTTATGACCTTTCGAATGAGTGTTCTAGAATCATCACGTCCAGTAAAAGTTTCCAGATTTTATTTTGCCTTCAATTACTTTTTGGGGCATTTTTTAAAAGAAAAAATATGCATATTTGTTTCACATGGATAAGTTGGGTTTGATTTTGCATGCAGAATAACGAGAATATACAGGCTAGTGAAATAAACTGTGTAATTGCTCAAGATGATAATCATATTTCGTTTGAGTTACCAAATAGTCTGGTTTTAACTTAATATATTTGGTGGTAGCGAAGATGTAATTGGTAATCAAATTGTGGCAACTTCTGACAGAGGTCAACACCCGAGACCACATTTGATTCAATAATACCAAGCATTATTAAGTTACGAATTTACACTTCACGTAGCAGTCACGTTACATAATTTGACATTACATGTCGTTTGACTGAACACTAGGGCCCTACGATCTCAGTACCGTGTTTACGAAATCTGTATTCCGATCTCTGTTATATAACAAGACGGAACAAGATTGTCTTTCAACTTAAACAGTTATGGTGCAATTTTTATTTCTTTAATTTGCTTATACGTGGATTTTCTGAATACATATGCATATAACATTACAATTATTCGTTACTGGACACTATACACTCTAAGGTTACTCCCTGTATAAGTAAAATTAAAGCTCTACCGAATATCACAACTGATCCAACATCAGGAAATTTGTCACATTATTCGTTGCTAGACACTATACAGTCTACGGAAAATTGTTCATCATCCTGTGTTTACTTCTAGCTTACAAACTATTTTACTAGAATTACACGGGACGTTTCCACTTTCAATGTATGTATGTCCATTGTCTTGTTTTATCCTCATTTTTGAAGCTGCTTTTTTGTTTGGCCTTGTTGTATTTGTTAACTCAGTGTATCTTACTCCAGTGTCAAACTCGCCTCGTTGTATTTTACAAGCAAACATATGTTATTTATGAACAGTGTAATACGATATAGTTTAAACTATATTTATTTCAAGAACATTTCAAAACCAAGATTGGGGTCCAGCTAAATATCTTTAATGAACACTCTTGCCACTCGATTTTACACTCTGGGGGTAGTTACAGATAATTCAACGGTTTCATCAGTCGACGGATTTGTTCTGATGCGTCGACTTTGTCTTATTTACTTGTTACAGTGCCAAAAAGATTAACTTTTCAACCTAGAGATATATAGACAGACAGTTTTGTGGTCATAGTCGTATAGTCATAATGGAACATGCTACCTGTGTTACTGTACCTATATTACCCTCGACAGTAGAGTATAATTAGAAGTGAATATTTCAGGAAACTAGCAAATGAACCACGGTTAAGACGCCTTTATGTTAGGGGAGGGTGTCTGTGCAGTTTTAAGACGGTAAATGAATAGTTTCACGTCTGGAAGAAGTTAAGACAAGGATATTTGATAAATATAGGACAAAGAGAGTTTACACTGTGCATCTGAGCTTAACAGAATATTGCAACACAGAAATGAGTACAGTTGAACTTATGTTATCACGTTCACTTGAATCCATCAATGGAGGTTTTTATAATAGAGCCCCCGCTACTTACTCAATTTGTGACCGCTATCTGTAGTGGACACCTTCATCAGACAATGCACAGGTAACTTGACGGGATCTGTTATTAATGGCTGCGAATCGAAGCCTCTGAATGTTTCAGCTGGAATGCAAAGAGTGTAAAGAAAAAACTTTCTGAAGGGAAAAAAATACAGCAGACATTATGATGTAATGAATATTTCGCTAGGAATAGTTTCAAAGTGTCAAGACAATTTACAAATTTCCTTCAAAATTGTATAGTGAAATATACCGGCAAGTAACAAGCTCTTTAGAACTTTATTCTCGCCACCATATACATTACTTCGACTGTTGTAAAAAGTATAAATGGTGAATAAACATGAAATGAAAAAGAAAAGGTCATGACCTCCATGTTTCGAATGTGTGGGCGAATAAATAGACTTAACTATTTCTTGTGGAAAGTTTTGACCTTCTGTGCTATAATTGTTGACCTTAAAGAAATTGTTTCCAAATAATCTCTGTGTTTATTTAATTAACTTTGTAGAATGTTTATGAATTTGTCCACCACGAAAAGAGAATAATGATTTATTTTTTAAAAATACATGTTCTTGACAGATTTCTGATATTTCTAGATTTACGTTTTGTGTGTTTCCAGATGAAGCAAATATTCAAATCATATCTTCTCCTTCCTGTCCACATTTCCGTGGAATAAATTACCGGTTAATTGGTTAACTAAGTCTAAAATAAGAAGTTTCAGCAGGATTTACTCCCCTCATCTTCAATGTACGTTTGAGGTGGTGATTTGTGGTTTGACACACCATTTTATTAAGATCTTTAATTTTACTCGCTTGTACTCAAAATATCTCAACATTCATTTCATTAAAACAATTCATGTGGTTTCAAGCTATCAATTGGTGAATTCTTGCTGCTGACCCATCTAATGTACAACGAAAAATTTAAAATATTTAATATGTTGTATCAAATGGGTGCCAAGACGTACTTTCTTGTAACTTCTGTAAATGGAATTGTTATATGCAGCTAATGATATGCAAGAAAGTGAGATGAAGAAGTTTCAGACACGTGCGCTATTATTGTTACAACGAATACGCGTTCTGGGTTTGAAAATGCCATCTGGCTAACAGAATAGAGGGTGTATATGTGTCTTAATTTTATTTAACTGCGTGTTCTCTTGTCTTGTGAGGCCTGTCTGTCAGACTGTCTGACTGGCATAATCCTATAAGTTTAACAGATATCCAATTCAAGATTGATTCAGACTCGTTGCCTAACGTCTGCGAACAAAGGGATGATTTTTAGGCTGTGTTATTAGACAGTTGATGATATATTACACATGTAAAGATGAATAGTGTGTTGAAAACATATCATGGGCTCCTATATATTTATTTTATTTATGTAATTATTGATATATTCTGATTCAGTTATTCATGTTGGCAAACAGAATAGAGAGTGTATACGTGTCTTCATTTTATTTCACTCTGAGTGTTCTCTTGTCTTGTAAGGCCTGTCTGTTAGAGTGTCTGAGTGACATAATCCTATACGTTTAACAGGTATCCAATCAATGATTGATTCAGACTCGTTGCGTAACGTCTGCAAACAAAGAGAGAATTTTTAGGCCCTCTGGTGGTACCCTGGGTGTTATTAGACAGATTATGAGATATTACACAGGTAAAGGTGAATAGTGTGCTGAAAACATATCATGGTCTCCTATATATTTATTTTATTTATCTAATTATTAATACTGTATATTCGGATTCAGTTATAGATTTGGAAAGTAAATCAGTAAATAAGAAACCTCGGACCACAGTTTACGGCATGTCAATTTAAACCAATGAGTGATCAGGGAATAGGGTGTATTTACATATAGTATTGAATATTTGCCATAGATGCTCTCGGCCGCGTTTGTTAAAGTATCAAGGAACTCCATGCGTCATCGTAAAGCCTGATAGTGATTATTTCAATCTAGAATTTATAGAAGCAGTGCCGAAGTTCTCTGTGATGGTAAGTCGATTACATGTTATCCAATTTTCCTCTCAAACGTAACTTGGAAGTGGAGCAGATTTATTCCAGGCACATCACAGACGTTACTTTGTTGATCGCTTTACAGATACTTAGTATAGGGATATTTCCGTATCATCATTGATCTGACACGGCCGACCATGATAAGGGTCCATCCACATATTCTGATTGCCAATATAATACTTGTCAAGTAGTGTAATTCATTTATTAACTCCAAAACTTACATTTTATTTGCCAATATGCATATTATCGAAAAAACTGATCTCAATTGACATGAAAGATAACAACCGATATCTGTACGACGTGCATAGATGTTTAAACAACAATTTCAACAGCTTCAGGGCATTGTGATATACTCTGGGCGGACGACTTAATTGATGATCTCTAGGTGGACTAGAACACACATACAATGCGTTCATGGTCGAGTCAGTGAACAGAAATATACATCATAAGCCAACTATGGAACTATTTCACAAGATTTGGCTCAGACTGAACAAGGTGTATGATCAAGATCTATTTTAGAGAATTTGTCTCGTTATGAAATTGCACATAAACAATTGGTTGGACGATATGACAACACTATGTATTGAGTATTAGACCGGGTTTGAACTTTTTAATAGTATGTCAATTTTTCATTTCTCACGGTTTTATTGATTGAATGATTTGTTTGAACCGTTTGGAACATGGAGCTTTTTGAGGCATGCGCGATCCGCCCGATCCAAACGTTATTAACAACTTCGATCTCACTTTTATTACAGATTATTACCCACTTCAAACAAAGACAAAATACAGGCCGTAGGCCGCACGGCCTCCAACAGACAAACAAGCACAGCTTGAAACTCTAAACGTAATAGACCATATTAATTTATTTGATAACCTAAATAGTCATCGTGTCGCTGTAGCTGTCAGAAAAGGTGATATGAACGACTGAACTTTGTTGCAGCCCACTTGGAAGTACTTTACACTAATCTTGTTTCACTTAGCAACACTCGAGTTAATATTTACCTCTCAGTCACCTTTCACGATAACAATTGGCGGAAGTCTGTATTTACATTCAGAGGTCTAAGCTGTGGTTGTTAGTCTGTTAAAGGCCGTGCGGCCTACGGCCATTATCTTCTCAATGTTTGAAGCGAGTAATAATTTGTAATAAAAGTGAGCTCGAAGCTGACAATAACGTACGGATCGGATCAGGTGCATGTACAGTTAACCTTCCTCTGCAATGGTATTAAGACACAATGATGTTGTTG
>JAVFBW010110939.1:0-16326 GCA_034783835.1 Mopalia ciliata | reverse complement strand
CCCCCCCCCCCCCCCCCCCGCCCCCCACACACAAACCCCATACACACCCTGAAAAAAGAAATGCATATATAAATATATATATTTCAAACTGTAGAAAAAGAGCAATCGAAAAGATTTATCGCGTTTCGGATCATTATCAGCAAGATTGTGTATATTCTTCATATAAATATACTGCGGAATCGTCTGACTGCGTAAAACCTTAATCTTATTTCTTTCCTATGCACGGACGTTATCTTGTCATACTTTTCTAACTCGCTACTTCCGTAAAACATGTGTACCTGTTAACTATTTTGAACTAACGGAGTTACAGAATGGTCGTTTTGGCGGAGTTGGGACTGTATATAATAAACTCTGTTTGCTCAATACTCTCTAAATCTTGATTGGAACAGCATTTATTCCCACAGCGGTTAACTATCACGACTGTCTGGTACTATCTTGTAGGCGGGTATTCCAGGCATTTCCAACAGAGAGATAAAGGACTCGCATATGCACAGATTGTATCGATACAATTCTTCCATGTTTCCGACGTTGGCTGATTAATGTTCTTGAGGCTTTATTTGAAATATTATTGGAATATATGCTGTATGTGATATCCGCATTAACATTTCCCTGCCTTATTGATTAAACAAATGTCACGTCTGGATTTCCATGTCATGCTACTCTGCTCCTCTGATTTACCATCCACGACTTACTTTCCTCTTATATCGTGTCTTGCTCTTTCTACCGATAATCAAACAGGGGAAGCAAGTTTTAAATCGTGTTCAAAGCGTTAAGGTACATAGAGTTGATCGTAAAGTAGCAGTGATGGCACAGCTCGCTCTTCATAACGCTGCCACGACACAGCCTCGTTTATTTCGGTTTTCTAGACTCTTCGCTGCGTACAGTGAAGTTAAAGACTTCTTTTTAACTGTACTGCTGAGCGTGTGGCGGTAAGGCATTCAGCTGGTTTTAGCGATCCAGTGTCGGTGTGCCAATCTGGCGGATTGGGATACGTGGCTGGTAGCTAATATTTGGTATTACCGACTGGTTAGTTATGGATTTAGGATGTGTCCCTAACCATTGCTAGTTTTACAGCTGTCTGTCTCCAGAATCCGTTTCCTTTGTGCCTATTACCTTTTCAATTTACCGCATGCTAATGCTTGGGCACTTCATACGGGAATGCCAAGCCAAGCGCAACAACTGATGAGAACTGCGTTGAAGAAGAAATCAATGATATTACGAATGAATACGATCCAAGTGTTTTATTCAACGCCATTGCATTCGTAAGTAATTCAATCAAAATCATCTTTTCATTTCGTGTCGAAGTATTCAATTTGTGTCTTTACTTCGGATATTCTTTAACGACCTAGGAATCCTCCATTGATATTATTTGACAGGTGTAATTTTGTACTACGCCATGTGCTAGGCTGTGTATTTAAACGAGTGCTTTTGACAGACTATTACAACTGGTTTATAGGACTGTGCAAATGTTTGTCTTCATTTTCCTAATCGTGCAGCGTGAGCGATTGCCGCACTTAACGCTGGTAGTGGGGCAAATGTAACATGTAATTTTACTGCCAAGAACTGTCTGAAATAGAAACGACTTCAGCTAACGGTATCCCAGCATCTCCTGTTGATCGGAACGTCTGGTAATGGGCAGTCATTTGATGGACGATATAACCGAGTTGTAATGGAACATTATAACTTTGTGGTTCTGATTTACTGCTGAAAGCACACCATCGCCGAATTGGGGGAAAAGTGAAAATAGCCTGACGTTTATCACCAACCAATCAGCTTTCATTAGAACAGATTTAACAATGTCTACAGAATGCAGCTATGGATCACGCTATTAAATGTCTGGATACCGATGGATATGCCTTCAGTTGAGTTAGCGCCGAGTTCTGATGCGGTGTGTATCTAAGCGGTCCGCGATGAAGTTAAACACGATAGTTGTAAGCGGGTGAATATGTTATGACTGGCATTACAAAGCTTTTCTTGTGTAATAAACCACAACAACGACCCTGGTAAAAAAAACTGGAATTCGTGATCTACTGATTCGTCAAATCTTGTAAATTTATTCGGGACGACAGATTGATCCATGCGCCCAAAAGTAGAAAAAAAAAAAAACACTTACAGAATGATCTTTGTTTATTAGGGTTCATTGTACATTAAATTGGTCTCATTTGGGTCCATTAGCGTATTTCATAGAAGCGTTGGAACACTGCTGGGGATATATTAGTTTACAATCGATGCCGACACTGTAGCGTCCACTGTAGCGTCCACGTCGCATTAGGTAGGATCAACTGATTGTAGATTTGCTTTAACACCCGTATTATACTGTTTACTTCACCTGTTGTAGGATCGGCCAGCGGCTCGGATGTAGTATGTTAAAACAACGGTAAAGGAGTTTATCTCTTCACTAGTGTTTATATTTGGATACCAGCTTACCTTGTTTTAATATTTTACGCCTGCTTTAGAGCAGATCGTATCGATGTTTTTGAAGAAGTACAGGCCGGGCTTACTGATGAACTGAGCTTGTATTTTTCACACTGCCAGGCGTGTGTAGTTGTGATCCGGAGATAAGGTTCTTCTTGCTGAACACCGCCCAGTGTACCTATGCTATTCACGAAGACCTATGCTGACCTCTGGAATATATTTTAATGTAGCGAAAGACCATTTGCTTGCCTACCCGGGGATTCGAATGCGGATCTGATTAGCAGGGTGTGCTCTACCCGTCCGAGCTATAGAGACTCATGACAGAATCATAGGTATAAACATGACAAACTAAACAGGTACTGTGGCAGTTGTGAGGATTAATAACTGTTGAGAACGAAGTTGTCGCAAGTGGAATAGTAGGTATGACTTTTAGACACCACTTGGACACAGGAACAGATAATCTGGTAGGTTTTAGGGGAAACTACCTGTAATGCAAAGTCCTTGTATAAGTTGAATACTATTGATAAGTTGATAATGTATTTAACACCAATTAAGCAAAGGAACGAATAGTGCGGTGAGATTGTAGCAAAATTCAGTGTACATATTTTTCCACGAAAGAGATTTTTTTAAAGCCAGTTATGGAATGTGGTTTACGCTAATTTAACCGCCAAACCTGATATATTGCAAAAGGTGTTCCGCAGCCCCCAGTCGACATCGTTTTGTAATGTTAAAATTGTCCAATCTATGGATCACAAATATACACATACCTTATAAACACAGCCGTCGTCAACAGGTGGCGCAGTGCAGTAACTAGGACAGGTGCGTGCTGGAGGATTGTTGTTTAATCAGCAGGAAGTATTAACACTGATGACCGTTACTAGGTACAGTTGATATGAAATGCCATAAAATTGGCCGACCATATCAGTAATTGTATTTTCATATATAGTACAAGAACGATTGATTGAGTACCCTGGTATACAACTGCCTATGAGATACACTCTACCTCTATATGTATATCTGACGAATCTTGTTGTAACCGTCATCGGCTCGTACGATATCTGTTCTCGGAGAATTGTATTTCTGTGTTTCTATAAAAAAAAAAGCTTTGTTTTGCTCACAATTACAGTACGTGATCTTGTGACACTGTGAAGTGCCCGCACGTGGAGATTCCTTGACAATAGTTGTCCGCCCGCCCAATCAAGAGAGTACATTCTTGAAGAAAAGAGAGCGCACAAATGTCAATATCGAGTAACACTGCACGGCTTCGTATGCTCTTAGTTCAACAGAAACGTGGATTTACCTTACCACTGTTTGCAGAACAACCATTTTTCTAATACCCAAAATATGGATTGATATAGATTAAATGGTTTCTAAATTATTGAAGTTTAATTAATTCAGTGATAGGCGAATTGTTTATGCCAACGTCAGTGTCTTGTGTTACAAGTATGTACCTGTCACATCCAGTTTATATATGTTCCACATCGGAAAGAGCATTGGTGATGTCGTTTGGAAGTAACCTGGGATAAGAGTAATTCAGTGTTACAATTAAGTTCCTAATCCTTCTCCGGGAAGGGATTTACAACACGTCTCGGGGACAGTGAACGGACCTGTATCAGTTAGGTCACAGTCTCCTAGGCGTCAACACAAATCGGCAAAGCACAAGTGGAAAACAATTCTGTAAACTTAAACTATTTAGTCCGGTAACTGTTCAGCTAAAGATGAATACGTTCATTCATCATTCCATTTATTTATTTCGACTGGATTCAATTCTTATTTTTGGAATACTAATGACGTGGCTGCAGGCATCCTTGGTGGGTAAGTACAAATTCAACCTGGTTTAATTACGAAATATTTTTGTTCGGTGATATCTTTTTTGATTACATTTTTCAGGTTTTCGTTTCATCAAATGAAAATTTAGTTATTCTAAGTTCATTGTTACTACTATAACACGTGCAGTAACGTCGATGGTACACG
Organism: Mopalia ciliata; assembly: GCA_034783835.1. Classification (NCBI taxonomy): domain Eukaryota; kingdom Metazoa; phylum Mollusca; class Polyplacophora; order Chitonida; family Mopaliidae; genus Mopalia; species Mopalia ciliata. The sequence continues at coordinate 11,937 of JAVFBW010110939.1, read as the reverse complement.
TGTAGTAATGTATACGGCACCTGTGCAGTAATGTCGATAGCACAGGTGTATACATTTCGATGATACGTGAATCATGTCATTACTAAAAGCAAACTTAGTTTAAAAACGTCGCATTGGGATTGATATACTAACTACAGTACTACATGTGTGGAAACGTTTCAGATATTGATAACAAAGTTTTAACCCAACTCCTTTAATAGATTTGTAACAATTACAGAAATTTGTTATCTTATTTCCGTGTTACCAATTTGTTTATATTTCCTGATTTTCAATTCATTTGATTTTACGTGCCACGTGTAGTAATAAAAAAACTATCTTGTCGAGACTAAATTTAAACCAAGTTCATTTGCGTGGCTGTAAAATACTTTAAAGTAAGATTTTAAAACTATATGTCGTATGTCGTATCGAAAATAAAGTTTTAACGTCATTCAAGTCCACCTATCTAACTCTACGCCAGTCTATCAAAAGCTGTTAAATATTGTGAAGTAAGATTTCAAAACTATATGTCGTATACCGTATTGAAAATGAAGTTTTAACGTCATTCAAGTCCACCTATCTATTCTCTGCGCGAGTCTATCAAAAAGAAAGTAAACTCAACAAACTGTACCTTAACTCCCCTCTTGTGAGGTTAAGAAAGTCTTACTAGTTGTTACCAAAAATTACCCCACTTGATTAGCCTTTTGTTCACTTACATTTACTGTATAAGGTATTTATTCAAAGACAATAAGTCTCGTGGGATATTCCGTGACGAGGTAGACTCGAAGAAACTTTATTGGAAAGCATATATCACCGTGTTAATGTGTATGTCTCGACACTAAGCGGTAAATTTTCCCACTCTCCAATGCTTTCATGGTCTACAATATGAAATTAGCAGTTAAAGGAATAGACATCAAACACTCCATCGATTTACCACTAACGCAAAAAAAAAAAACAAAAAACCCTAAATTATTTATAATATAGTAGGTGTTATTATTTGGTGTGTTGAACGGTACATTTTCTAATGACAAGATTCTGCTATCTTGTTTTTAAAAGCATTAAACGAGCATATGTTTCAATTATTACGTTTGGTAATTGTTATGATTTTATGTGTCCATATGCCAAGTTAATACTTGCTCATACGTCAAGTTAAACAAACATTTTTTTATCGTGTTTTAAATACAGCCTTCGTTAAATGTTACGCCTGTACTTGACCATATGCGACATTCAACGAGCATATGTTTCAATTATTGCATTTGTTATTTGTTGTGATTATACTAGTCCATATGCCAAGTTAAAAGAGCATGGTTGGGGATTTACATTCTTTTGCTGCCAGTTGGTGTTAAAGGAAAGTCCACATTCAATGACCCCATGTGATCGTGTAAGAATAATACGCTGTATGTATGTCATTGACAGACACTTGTTGTCATTTATTGACACCATTAACCAACAGAAAGAGAACAACGGTACAGCTGCTGCAACGTCAACACCTGTGCGTGGTGTACAAGTTACCTGTACACAATAGTGACTGTTCATTTTGTCATAGCTACAAATCTAATGATCTGGTGTTAACCTTTATAGTTTTCTCGTCTAGGCGTGCCTAGGATTTGAATTTAAGAGCAGGCGAACCGAATGCGAGATAAGGCTGTTATACATTATTGAAATAATAACGACAAAGAACATATGCATTTTTCGTTATTATTTCAAAAATTTGTTAAGCAAAACCGTTCATAAAAGTATTTGTCGAAGGCTATTATATGGCAAACTAAAGCCTTTCGATATTTTTGATACTTTCGAATGAATGAAACGTACGCATATTGTTTATACACCATAATACAGCCATTAAGCTATACAGTGTATGTAACATGAGGAAAATGTAAACTTGTATATATGAAATGATTTTGTGCCATTCGGAAAGTAGCTCTTTTATCGGAAAGTTTGTTAAAGGAATCACTTAAGAAGTCACTCCTTTAGCTATTAGTATATACGTAATATGATTCAAATGCGTTTGCGTGTGTCAATCAATAATCAAGGAAAAGTTTTTGACAAATCAATTACTGCAAATGTACAAGCGTTATATTTGAGTTGCGTCTGTCGTTATTTAAACACGAATAAAATTGATAATCAAACCGTTTTGGGCCGATGCCGTGGCTTAGTTGCTAACATGTCTTCGTACTAAGCATACCTGTGTGAAATGGACCGTCCTTAGTCAAACTCTTGTGTGCGACATTAAAGTCAAGTAAGTGGGTAGCTCTTGTGTGCGACATTAAACCGCAATCAGAACATACACAATCAAACCATGCTAGCGTGCTTTTGATTATCATGTAATCCTAGCCTTGTGGGATGGACAAACCGTCGTCATATAAGTGAAATACCCTTGAGTAGGATGTTAAACCCCAATCAAACAAACAAACTTATGGCATCCCGATGAGATACAATTGTTATGTAGGTCACTGAGGAGGTATATTATTTTTAATTAAAAAACCACCAGCAAACAAAATAACAAATAAATCACGTATTTTATTAAAAAATACTATAATGAAACAAGCTCTAAAATATTATACTAAAGTAACAATTTTTGTGAAACAGATCAGAACAGATCAGATCAGAAACAGATCAGAACCCGAAGTATATGACATCGTGCTGTCATATCAGCCCGAAGATGAGAAGAAGTACTAAACTCTCATATGTCTACAGCACTGGACAATCGTATTCTCCTGAGAGGTTTTATTGTGGGCAAGACTAAGACAACTCTCATACCCTATGCCGGGCCATCTCGCATTAATTTCCGCTAATACTTGGGGCGACGTATATCAAAGACCAGTAAATAAAAGAAGTGCAAAACAAGATGGCCCGGTGTATCTTAGAGCCAATGTCACGACGTAAGAAGTATAATCGATTATATTTTAGACTGCACTAGTCACTGACTAACTAACCAGTGCCAGAGCTCTGAAAGTCTGGTCGACTGGAATGCTGGGAAATGAGTTTCTTAGCGTTTTAATTTTGTCAATTTTGTCGTCATATAAACGTGCCTTGTCTACTGATGCTACATTTCCACAGGGTGACTGCAGGCTCAGACACAAAGCGAACTGTAACGTCGCATCATAAAGGTGACCATTTTTATGGACATACAGCATTCGCTAGTTTTACACTAGTTCCATTTGACACTTCTTGCTAATGAGTTTCCTCACATACGAAATATAATACAAAGCGCAACACGTTTCATGAATATTACATGATCGGCTGTATTTTAGAAAATGGAACTATACAACACGTTCTTGTATTTTTGTTGGTATCCTGACTGGATATACAAACGATGACATATAATTTTATGGAAATGTATTCAGTCTTTAGGCCATTAGCCGTTAATATAAATACCATAGTTTGTAAGCTATATTGTCCAAAGAGCAAAAGCGCAAAGATAACCTATCAAAGGCAATAGCTTTATACTGCACTCTATTTGGCGTGAACTATTGTATTGCTACAAAAAGGGCGAAGGCGAAAATTGATGAATATTTATTTCACCATGATGCAGAGCAATATAAGTGTTAATCAAACTTTATTTTGTAAAACGATTGCAAAATGTAGTTCACATACAACAAACACATTAATACAAATATCTCGAAGAAAAACAACCTACTTTTAATAATCTTTTATACCACCCAGTTTCATATAATATTATATATTTACATTACATATTATTTAAAGTTATTAATATTCCCATTTCAACAGAATCGGGAAAATCGCTTTTAATTTGCAGCAATTAGTTACGGTTTGATCCAATCGCAAAGTGATCGTTGTACGTATAGCCTGTGTAGAGATTTTGTTTACACCAAATAAATCTCGAGACGGCAAAATCAGTTTGTTAACTGCTTATTTCCAGACGTTAAATTAATCTAATATTAGCGTAGAAAAGAAATAATTCGGGGGGTGGGAGGGGGTATTTGTCTTTTTGTTCCCTTGGTTCAGTTCAAGCGGTTACAGAAAAAGACCGTCACTTAGTGGTCAGCGTGTTTGCGTAAAGATCCTAGTTTGGTGTACTGTCCACGGGTTCGAGTCCGCCTGTTGGCCATCTGATATATAAGTGCATTGCGGCAATTGCATTGGGGCGATGTTTACAAGGTTTCCTATCGAGTTTCCACTGTACCTGTATTAAAGAAAGGAACGCGGGAAGTGGACAACCCCTCGTCATGTACCGACATACCAATGAGTGAACGGTAAACCCCAATCAAATAAACAAACGCAATCTCTGGCATATTTAAGTTTCGCACAGTCTTGGGTGGCGAACAGTTAAAATCACGAAACATTTTAGATGCGAAATGTAGGAGACCTTATATGTCACATATGCCCGGGGTGCAACAGTACTTTTTTTCAAAGAGGCAGTTCATGGTTTTACAATGCCAAGTTCTACTGTACGAAGTAAGCATCCAATTTAAATTGCTGAGACAAGGGATAGTCCCCTGGTCTTTTGAGAGTAGCCGCTGCGGATTATCCAATTTCAAGCCATCGAAGCCGGATTCTAGGAAATGTTTAAGCTTATCTTGTTAAGGCATCTTATGTTTACAATCAAACAAGATATTAACCAGTCTGTCCTTTAATACCTTGTCACTTCTGGTGCCACTTGAATAAATGGGAACTTAAATTCGATCAGGGATATTGGGAAGAATGTTCTCTTATATTGTGACAGACTGCTACTTGTATGTATCCTGCGTTTATGCCTTAACCCCAACACAACAGATCTGTCTTTCACAATGCATGCACGATAAAGCTGTTTCTATAAGACGTAAATTGTGTTTTACCACACTGCAGCTTTTGGATGCCACTGTTCCATTAAATACGATTGAACGTTACGGAACTTGATATTAAAAATGTTGCTTGACAAGCAATGTACGATTCAAAATTGCACCTTAAAACAAATGGCTTCCTGAGTTTCTACCAGAGTTACACGCATCTAGATAAAAGGTGGGCTCGATTGCTCGAAGCGCCATTAAATCTTACGGATTATTAGTTGATGTTGATCCATGTTGAAGGCATATCTTCAATTCGCTTCTGGTGATTTAATCCGATGTAAGCGGCTTATGCTCTTTCGTAAAACTATCCCTGATTTCAGTTAGAGAAGCTGGACTAAAATGATAGTTTGCAATAACTAGCCAGTTGTTTGTCCCTTTCACTCCCCTTCAATAGTCAACACCTGAAAAGATATACAATAACAATAACACTACTGGGTTCGACATCAAACAAAATGTGACGTCACATCATATGTCACTAAAGCTGTGTAGGTAGACATTATTATGTCGACGTACGGTATCCCCGAGTTTCACACCTCTTGTTAATGAGCTTCGTCACATACTTAAATTATTCCAAGCGCAATCATAAAAGGCGATACGTTTAATGAATATTTTAAAGCGAGGTGTTATGTTGGAAATAGGAACTATTTAACTAGCTCTTGCGGTTATTGTTTACTGGATACACCAGCTGTACGACGTTTGAGTAGTGCCGGCAACCAAGACCACTGACAGCCTTCATCATGGTCGCATTTACTGGAATTGCTGGCTAATCTTTACGAATTTCATTTCTGTTCTCTATCATTACAAGAAGTACATCCATACAGGTGAAATACTCTAGACTACGGCGTTATACTGACTAATCAAACATCCCATTAATCATATGTTTTTCTTATGAAAACAGATGGTTGAGGTGTTGTTCCAATAAAGCCGACCAAGGAGTGTCTAGACTTTTCATATTGACTTTCGCTCAAGCTGTCATTTATTGGTTTTGTGGCTAAGCCTCAAAGGTAATCCATTCCAACACCTGTGGACGCAACCTTTACGTTCATTATTTTTCATTTATACCCTACTTTCCTTCGCATTCTTTCCTATTGGCGGAATCAATGTATTGAATGCAGACGTCGACAATAAAGAATGGACGACCCGGGTTGGATTTCCCAGGCCCCAAGGGTATCTTGCGGCCCACAGAAACTATATTTATATTTACATATTGGATACTGTAACATGCCAACATTTCTATAAATTTGGCAGCCCAAAAGGAGGTAAATTTGGCCCTATGGAAGACCAGACTTCTTCTTGGAATATTAAATCCAAGTTTTGGTTAGTTTGTCTACATTGGTAACCTGTCCTAATCACAAATAATTTATGAAACTTTGACATTTTAACTGCCTTCGAATTAAATCGGTCGCGACACTTTCAATGTGAAAAACAGTGAAATATTGACGATTCCATTAGCCGCCACTTAATTATTAAGGGGAAACATTTATACGGCAACAACATCAACCATAACTCCATCAGGATATAAGTTATGCTGTGACTAATCCATATCCACAAAGCCCTTCTCTATCATTTTAAAGCTTCAGACAGAAAATCAAAGTGAGAACAGACAAACAAAAATAGCAGCCACATGCTACGTAGCTGGCATAATTTACATGGAAAGACGTTCAGCCACGGGCTGTTGCCACGAAGATGACAGAAAGTGTACTCGCGGTCATTGACAACGGACGTTATTGACCCTTTTTTAATGTCCAGTAAGCCCGGTACATATTTAAGAGGGGCAGTGGTAAAGTTTTCCGTTGGCACCCATCGTGCCCTAAGACGATGGCTTCCATTATGACAATGAAAAATATTAACGTCTGTTGAATTGTAAGAATAAATTATACTAGTTGGTAAATTCAAGCATCTTGCACCTATATAGAGCCTAGATTTGTCATATCGTGGCTGCATACATTCTAAAACCAGAAAGCCTGATCAGATTGATCCCGTGAGTTCCAAACCACAATGATATTCTCGCGAGAGTTTCTATAGTGGACGAGACTTCTCTTACGTCAAGCCAGGCCATCGTGCATTAATTTCCGCCAATATTTTGGAAGACCTATCAACCACAGATTAGTAAATAAAAAAATTCAAAACAACATGGCCTAGGTATATCTTAAGAGGCAATGTCTCGTCGTAGTAAGTAGAATCGATTATATTTTAAAATGTTTCTAACTATAGTTCTGCGCTAATTCACAGTGCTGAAGTTTCCCCAGAGTGCCGATGTAACGGGGTTATCAACACTTATCATCAGACGTGTATAATTATCGAAAGGTGTCTGCCCAGCGGTGCATTATTGTCACTAAAATCAATTTATATTCGAATCTCGTGAAACTTCGAGAGTGTTTTTAGCCATCATTGTAGGCAGGGTTAGACTCCATTTACCATAATTCCTCACACGCCGGACAACTTTATAGTTACTTGTAACTTGATTATCGACACTTCTCATCAGATAATTGTTATTGAAAATCCAGATGTGTTGAAAATTGCCACTAAATCGATTGTTTCTCTGTTCCTGATGGACGTTAATGGATGCAGAGCTAGACTCAATTTTACAATCATTACTCTCCAGTCGAGGAGACTTTGCTGTGTGACAGATGGATCAGGTAATTACATCAAAATCCTCTAAGAATGCGTATTCCAGACGATTGTCTAAGATTGTTAAAACCAGTAAAGTAGACCCTGTTTAATGTTGTTCTCTGTAATCCGACAAATGTAGAAACAGATACGCTCTGAAGATCTATTGCGTATTCGCCTACTCAGGTCGTTGTTTTTGGTTGTTGTTGTTAATCGCGTCGAGAGACCGCTTTCATTCTAATAAAGACCTTTGGCTTGATAGATTTATTACCGATCACACGTTTTTAAAACTTCTTTTCCTATGCAGGTTTTTAAACTTTGTTTTAACATTAGGTGGATTTTTTTTACGAACCGCGTTTTGGATATGGATGTCTGATAAACAAGCTATTTGGTCATATCATTATAGATTCGTCACTTTGAAACTGGTCGCGTTGTATGATCACCTCTATTCTTTTGCAGCTCTTTGGCCGTTTTTTGATTGCGGCTCTATGAATGTTCACCTGTATTCTCATCAAGGTGTGTGGCTGTTTGTTGATCGGGGATTCAGTCGGTTGAGTCAACTAACCTTCGGCTGGGCGCATTGTTAGACCACCTCTGTTATTGTATAGGTTGTTGTCAGTTTGCTGAAAGTTAGATTTCTGACTGATGCCGTTTTAAAACCACCTCTATTCTTGGTTTGTGTTAATTGTGGACTTTTTACAAAAATATAAAAGTAAATTTGAGATTTTGCATGAAACCCATCAAAGCAAACGAAACAAAACGAGAGGGTACAGGCGAAACGCAGTCTGCTGCTGATAGGATGTCTGGTTTGTACAAAACACAATGTTCAACTGTAAAACCTCGCATGAAGCCAACCAAATTAAACGAAAGGAAACTAGAGAGGGCAGATAGTTCGTATGGAACAGCAACACATTCCAAAGGCAGCGGGCTGCATATAGCCTGGTAACTGAACGTAATCCAGCGAGTGCATGTATGCCAGAGGCCACAATTCAAACTTAGCAAACTTACAGTCAACGTAGTAAAGTATAGTTACAACTCTTAAGAAAGATAATGAATTCATTTTGAATCAACGATTCGGTTTATTGATCAAACAATATACTCCTGGTGATCGTTTGGTCAAAATGAAATCAGTATCGTTCTTAGCTAAACTTTTACGCCTCAGCGGAAGTCATAATATTGCTGTCAACGACAGCTGTATTTTAATGGAAAGCTTTGAGAAAATATAACTAATCTCTAATAACACATCATATATGCCACGTCACTATTACGGTTGCAGCCATCTGGAGATGTTCTTTTGGTGAATACACCAGTGCTCTCGCGGTCGATGTTGGTACCAAGCATGTCCGTTGAGGGCAGAAGTCCTCAAAATGTACATTGATCTTTTAAAACTCGTTATATTCGATTTGTCTAGCTATTTCGTACTGCAAGGTTGGTTAAACAAATTGTCATGGATAGTATCGGCAAGGTACGATGTTGTTTTATCTGTAAACAATTTCGACAGTTGAGCTTGTATGGAATACTAAATACTGACCCAAATGTAGGGAGATATCCAGTCTAATCATGTGGGAAAATCCTAACAGAGTAGTTGAAGTAGTCATGCGTAATTGAATTTGGTCGCAGAAAAATCTACGCAATTTCAATACTGGTTTTCTCATATTGATAAAGATATCCTTATTCAATCCTTGTGTTTCTTTGCCCCATCAACCTTTAGTTCTCTCTGTTTTTTGTTATTGTTGTTGTTGTTCGGGTTGGTTTCCGAATCCAGTAGAAATCTAATGAGCTAATGAGAAACAATACAACACCAGAAGTCATCTTGTTGGAAACAAGTTGTCCTCTCCGTACTGCAGAGCTGATGTCTCACCAAGGCTGTATTAAGCCCCATATAGGACGTAAGCATTTTATATAGTTTGGTGACTATAAATAAACGTAATTCAAAATGTTAACAATAATAAACCATGAAATAAAATTTCATTTTTTTAATGAGACAAAATTCACAGTAAGACAGAAAATAACGTTTACTTTTGTATACTTACGCTTTATTCATATGTGCAAAAAGCAGGATCTATTTAATGTCAAAGTCTTTAATCGTGACCTCTTTCTTTGATGCCGGAAGCACGTATTTATTTTGCTTATTTTGCTGACTGCAGACATGGTTGCTTTACCTATTATCACTATTTGGATTATTATTGTAAACACTGCATACTGGAACATAATGTTACCAAATGATCAAAACACTTTACAACACATTACGTCATTTGTATGGTTATTTACCGTCAGAGCATAATGCCGAATTGTATAAGTCAGCCGGTCGGTGACCGCCTAGCCAGCCAGCAAGGAAATTAAATGCACCAGCCAATCAAATAAACAGTCAATCACTTTTCTTGAAAAGTAACTTTTTTTTTAGTCCTTTCGACTTGTCTTCTGAAATTGTAACAATTGTAACTGATCATCCGCAGTGTAACGGCAAAAGAGGCAAGAGGCTTGCCAAGTGTATGATAAACCAAACGAGCTAACAGACGAAATCCAATCTTGTTGATTGAAAAAATCGAAATAGACTTAGACGAGACTTGAGTGGACTTAAAATCAATCTTAAACATGGCACAGATCGATTCAGAATTCTATTTCTCATGAGGTAGATGAAATGGCAGAAATTGAAATTGTTAAATGTGATTGGAGGAGATTTTCAGAGTTGATTATACAGAGGGGATTGATTGAAGTAAACTAATCAATTCATCCACTGACAGAAAAGTTCTGCTTGCATTAAGTCCAGTCTCCGGTATTGTCTGTAGAAATATTTCCATAATAAGTGGAGACAAATGATATTTTGTAAAGGGTGACATTACCATATATAAAAACCGCAAAACTGAGGTTTCCTAGCAGTGGAAACATTCGCAGAAAGACTACGAGTGTTGATCGATATGCACTGTAGCTATTTATATGTTTGACTCAATTGCAAATAACACGCCATTTTAAATCTCTGTTTTCTGATTCACCTTTTGTCATATAACCGGGTCTTATTCATTGATATTTACAAATACCAAAATGTAACCATAACAAGTATCACTTCATTCGTAGAAACGATTTTCATTCCAGTTTATAATGGAGATTGCTTTTGTACTTCGGAAAATGACAGAGATAGACTTCGTTGTGTTGGTTAACTGAGTTATCTGCCATATCAGACATGACTTGAGCCAATGGGTTTCTACGTCTAGGTTGGAGATGATTTTGACAGAGCAGAACTAGAAGCTACTATGTGTCTCTAACATACTTATTCGCTTTAAGATTATCTGACTGTGGGCTGAATGGGGTGTCGTCTATCGATCGCATTAGATTCAGGACGACAACTGAAAGATAATTCTCCGCCCCGTGGGGACATTTTTTAATGGAACGATTTTGAGTGAAATTGTTTTGTTTATCAGACGTGAAGTTTTAAATGCCAACTCTTTATTTACACTTAGCTTCAGGACAGGTCGTTTGTCTGGAATCAACAATAATTCAGTAATTTATAAACCTCAGAGTTTCGCAGAATAACATGTCATCAAGAATCACCAGAGACCGGCATATTCACGGTACATAAATATTCTTTATTTCAGGAAGGAGACATCGGGCTTTTCTCCTAAAGGATTACAAAATAATCCAAGTACATACACACGATATAATGGACAACAGCTTAATTACTACATATGACCTTTTCCCGGATAGAAAAGGCACCTTTTAAGTAGTTGAGAACAGATTTGAGACTTTTTGTTGATTTATAGGGTTTACCAAAGCATTGACGTTAAATAAGGCGGGAAAGTTCCAGAAGTAGTGCTTACAAAAGATTTCCTTGAGTTTAGATAAAACTGGACAACATCAGAGAAAATGGAATTCATCCTCAATGGAATTACGTTCGCGCGTTTTACACAACATGGCTACCTCGTTTCCTGGTTCCCCCCAGACCTAAGGGTAATAAAATGCCGATTTTTTTACGCTGCAAATACGATGTACCTGGCGTTAAGCACCACATTTTGCGTCCTATGTGCGCCTCTGTCTTGTGTGTTTTGCTAGTGACCTCGACCCTGTTTAATTGAATGGGATTTACCGCTATATCCGAGTGTATTTCACTTATATCCATACTTTCCCTTGCTTAAATTCGGTGGAAACCGAGAGGAAACCTCATAAAACACACTTCCGCGATTGTAGGAACCACATGGTCAAACTCGCTCATGTGTCTGATGGTGGACAGATGGGCTAGGACCCGTGAGCGATACAACGCAGTTGGATTAGTAAACCTATACGCTAATCAATAAACCACGAGCTAGTGACATCGAGAGTGGCATAAAACTCCAATGAAATACATACAGAAAATTAATACAAACACAGACAACTACATTACTTGAATTATATTTGTAAAGTGTTGGATGAAAACATAAATGCCTATGTGAAATCGGGTCATAACATGGATATCCAGTCTTATCGCATGGTGTGTATACCTATTAGAATTACCACTGACAAGCTTAACATAATAGAGTAAGGTGACTACTCCAAAGAAGGACGAAAAATTCATATTGACTCAATATTT
>JAVFBW010110928.1:344-16327 GCA_034783835.1 Mopalia ciliata | reverse complement strand
CAAATCATACATCTGTGAAGGGACAAATCATACATCTGCGAAGGGACAAATCATTCATCTGCGAAGGGACAAATCATTCGTCTGCGAAGGGACAAATCGTTCATCTGCGAAGGGACAAATCATACATCTGTGAAGGGACAAATCATACATCTGCGAAGGGACAAATCATTCATCTGCGAAGGGACAAATCATAAATCTGCGAAGGGACAAATCATTCATCTGCGAAGGGACAAATCATTCATCTGCGAAGGGACAAATCATACATCTGCGAAGGGACAAATCATTAATCTGCGAAGGGACAAATCATTCATCTGCGAAGGGACAAATCATACATCTGCGAAGGGACAAATCATACATCTGCAAAGGGACAATTAACACGTCTACAAAGAGACAAATTATAAATCTACAAACGGTCAAATAATAGATCTACAAACGGATAAATCATACATGTAGAAACGGTTAAATCCTACATCTACAAAGGAAAAATTGATACATCTAAAAACGGACATATCATGCATCTACAATCAAATAAATCATACATCTACAAACAGACAAATCGTACATCCACATCTGAAGTATCCAGAATTTTGCAACGTATGGAATTTATCGTTCTGTGGCATTTAATTTAAGAAATATAGTGTAGAAAATCGTCCAACTCAACTGCCCTTAAATTCTCAATAGATGGCAGTTGCTTGGACATTATTTCTATTCTATTACCCACACAATTGTTGATTAAATACTGACTGTATTTGATCAATCGATGTTTAAATACTTTAACCTATATATAGCGCATGGCTCCTGTGGTTAAAAATCTTGACACAGTCTTCTGACACGCGCTCACAATATTAGCCAGGGAGGGGTTTTGATAGCATTACCTGCGTTATGGGGATACTACAACAGAGTGACGTCCCTTTGCTAAATAAAGTTATCGTTATGGCAGGGTAAAGCTATTCCACGATTTTAAGATGGACGGTATAAGCCTTAGAGATTATTGTAAATCAACAGCTAAACGTCAATAATACCATATGAATTACCATTACCAATAGCTTAAAATATTATTTTTTGCAAAGTTACAATTTAAAAGCTATATTTTTCTGAAAACCAGCATCCTTCTATGTTAAAAAAATAGGCAGGCTGCCCTACCATTCCATAAAGTGGCAACATCATTTTGAAAATGAACGTCGCTCTGTTGTTGAAACGTCATAACTCAAAACTTCCATATTAGTTCGTATTCTCTAGACGATACGAATGTAAACTCAAAGACTCAAAGATTATTCTGGCTACTTCAGTTCTTCTTTTATTTAAATTTAGCATTTGTATTGGCTTTGTCAAAATGATTAGTTTTTTTGTAATGGGAAAAATATCTATGGCTTACCAATTTTCCTCTTAAATATCTTTATCCAATGTCATTTTAAAAGGCCAGTCAGAGAAGTTTGCAATCATAAAACAAAATACCAGAGACAGTGTCACGAGGCTAGACGTTTGTAAATATATTATCGATAATAGTAGTGTTTGGAAGTGGCATACGAGTAGGTTTGGTTCTGGGATGGGATTGATCGACGCAGTGTACAGAGTGAATAGTAAAATTCATGAGTTGTTTTCCCTGGAGGTCTGTATATTATTCTTTCAATATACATTGAATAGAGGCGCTCAACATCATGGGAAAGACCTTTAAAATCATCAGAGTTAGATGATAAATGATTTCTGGTCTTACACTGAAGATTATCATCAAAAATGATGATTATACCATTACCCTTAAGACTGTCTGAAGTTAAAATAAAACCCTATAAAATGGAATCTGATATGGCGAATCGGTAAAAGGATTGTCAACTTTTAGTCAAACTAAAATGTACAATATGTGATTAAGATTTCCCAAGTAACTGACGACCTTGCCAATTTTGGAGCCTAAGTTTCTCATGTTGAAATAAAGCACAGAAAGCTCTGTTTAGGAGTTTATTAGATTGGGTACAATGGTATAGTAGATATTCCCTCTTTATTATCATCTACACAACACTTGATTATCAACGTCAATAAGTTAGAGGGTATACCGAAAATACCTCCAAGAAACTAAGTGGAAATGGTCTGTTCAATAATTGAAGGTAGTGCAGGAGAAATGGTATGTTCTTGCGCGGGGTGGGGGGGCAAAGATATCAACGGGGAAAGGTAGAACAGAACATAAATTAGAGAATGAATCAAAATCCTCATCCAATGCGCTGTTAGTCATTACAATATGAGGTTTGAAGAACCGCAAACAGTTCATTCAAGCATAGAATAAATAACCTGTATAACATATGAACCCCACAAGGAGAAAACCAGAGGTGTTAATTTTTTTTTTATCATTTTCAGGGTTATTGCACAAACCAAAAGTTGGCAACCTAAAGCTTCAACTCATAATATTACTTAACCGAAAAACCAGCCGTTTCACATATTTTGTATGGTATAAAGTTTAGCCGTGCAATGAAAAAAAAAACCCCAAAAACAACAGAGTTGTCAGCACTTTACTCATAGTTATCTACCTTTAGTCCAATCAAATGCTAAGCTACGGTCATGTGATACAGTTACTAATAAAATTGTGGATAAAGGTGACTGCCGTCTTGACGTGACTGACAAGCGCAAAAAAGCAAATATAACGAGAAAAAGTGGGAGATAAATAAAAAATGCAGCTATCCAACCATACAACTGTATGCTCCTCCTTGCAAATGTTATCACCTGAAATTCTATGACAATAAAGCATGACAATAATGAAACAAGGGAACAACCATTGCTATCAGATTCTAGCATTGTTTCTTCCTTTGCTTTCAAATTAAATAGCACAGAGGCTTGGCAAATGCTAACTTTTTAATTTGATGGGACAATGATCAATCTCCCTGGTACTGGAAAAGAAACCTCTGTGACAGTTATTAAACTACAGAAACCAGTTAGTGCCACGGATAAAAAAATTTACAAACGAAATTCTCGCAATTACGACTATCTTTTAATAAATGAACATAATTGTTTTGTTTACGTGTTAAAATAACACTTGTTATCCCCTGGCCAATGAGTGGCGATATAAGGGATGTATTGCAAGAATATTTCGTGTCGTATAGATGAGAGTATCTATAGACTTCGCTGAGCAGATCATCTGAAATAAAGTACTGTAATTTGTTTTACATAACGCACTGTTTTATCACGTTTGGTCGGTATTCAAGTTATAAAAGTATTTTTGTATAATAATGATAAATGCCTCAGTGGGCCCTTTCTCAAATTGTACTTGTACATATTTGTTCCCAGCGTAACCCAGGAGGTATGTGTGGCAATGACAACATATCATTCAGGTCAGGGACACAATCTGCACTTGCTTAGTAGTAGTTTTAAATTTTGATGGCGCATGCAATACAAATTGTATTATTCGCACCACAACTTAACATTGAGCTGCCTTATAACAGTATCCTTTGAAAAAGTAATTTCATATAAAGAAATGAGAATTGTTAAATGTTAATTTGTTTGGAGATGTTAGGTTTACAACAGAGGGGGTAAAAAACAAGTCCCATAAAATCAATACAATACTTGCTTAATAATCACTTAATGTATTTATAATGTAAATACGATTTGATTGAATTGTCGCCATAGGCTAAACCATCAGGTACTGATAGATATCGACAAATGTCCTTGGCCGTCCATATCAATCAGATACTACAAGGGTTTCAAAAGGTAGACTGGATATTGTCTGCTTGAACTTCTCTTTGGCAGTTATTATATGTCTATTATAATTTAATCAGCTCATGAATAAACTAGCCTAATTAATTATTATGACTAGTAGGGAAACATAGGCTTATCAGACGTATTGAGGGTTAAGGAAAGGATATTTAATAAATTGCCCATGTAAAGACAAGTTCACCATAATGTCTTTCTCTTCAATAATTCATTGATTAAAAACAGATCAGTAAAATGGCCAATCTGAAGCTTGTGCATATCAACTTTTTATAAAAATCAATTTGGAAATAATACACCATCACTCTTAAGGAGCTTTAAATTGGTGTATTTTATTTTCTTAACTCTATCTTTAAGATGTAGTTGTTTAACTTTATCGCCGATTCCAACATTGTTTCGTTCTTTGCTCTCAAATTAGATAGCGCATAGGCTTTTAAATTTAAAAGGCAAATGATCATTCTCCCTTGGAGTAGAAAAGAAACCTACGTGACTGTTATTAAACTACGGAAACCAGTTGGTGCCACGGATAAAAAAAATTGTTTAAACAAAATGTTCGTAATTACCACAATCTTTTCACAAATGAACATGACTAATATGTTATGTTTACGTGTTAAAATAACACGTATTAGCCAATGAGTGACGATATAAGGGATGTATTGTGTGCATCTTTGTAACTAGGAAACCAGTTAGCGCCATGGATAAAGCTTTTTTTACAAGCACAAATTTCGCGATTACGAGAATCTTTTCATAAATAAACATGCTTGTTATGTTTACGTTTTAAAATAATACACACATCACCTGACCAATGAGTGGCGATTTAAGGGATGTATTGTGAAAATCTGTGGTGTCGAATAGCTTGACTAGATGACAGTATCTATATAGGCTTCGCTGAGGAGATCATCCGAAATAAAGTACTGAACTGAACACTGTTTAACCATGTTTGGCCGGTATTCAAGTTATACAAGTATTATTGTATAATAATGATAAATGCCCCAGTGGGACACTTTTCCAATTGTACTAGTACCCATTTGTGCCCAGCGTAACCCACTAGGTATGTTTGGCAATGGCAACATATACATTCAGGTCATGGACACAATCTGCTCTTTCTTAAAAATCATCTAATGTATTTATAATTTAAATACGATTTGATTGAACTGTCGCCATAGGCTAAACCATCAAATACTGATAGATATCGACAAAGGTTCTTGGTTGTCCAAATCAATACAATCAGATAAGGCAGAGATTTCAAAAGGTAGGCTGGATATTGTCTGCTTCGATTTCGCCTTGGTAGTTATATGTCCATTATGATTTAATCAGCTCACGAATAAACAAGCCTAATTATTTATCGGATTGATTAGTAGGGACACACAGACTTATCAGACGTATTATTTTGGAAAGGATATTTAATAAATTGCTAATGTAAAGACGCGTTCACCAGAATGTCTTTCTATTCAAGAATTCATTGAATAAAAAACAAATCAGTAAAATGGCCAATCTGAAGCTTGTGCATATCAACTGTTTATAAAAATCAATTTGGAAATAATACAACTCCATTCTTAAGAAGCTTCCCCTAACTGCACCTTAGAGATGATGTTGTTTTACCTTATCACCCCCCAGACTTTCTACCAATCAGACCTCGATCAGAAACCAGGGAGATCGCAGACCTGTTCCTTCGGAAATTTTCGGCGGATTTGACTAATACACAATTTACATACCGGTGCATCTAGCAACGTGCAGCTGGAGATTTTTTTGCGATCTGATACCAACCTAAAATATTCTAAATCGAAATCAGTGAGATGAAATGTGGAACTGTTTTATTCGAGCAGATGTTGAACTGATGCGTATCAATTTATGCTATGCTATCAATTTCTAAATGTAACAAAAATGATCAGATATAGTGTCGTTATACTTCGGAAGCCCTTAAATTAATGCATTTAATTATGTCGGAATGCTCGAACAATACTCCATCCCTTCAAGCCCGGTACGAAATATATATGTATTCAGTGAGCTTTGTTGTTTTCCCCGTCGATTACGCAAAGCCGATTTCTTTGGGGTTAAAAGGTGGTCTTTGGAGTCAATGTCGCTTACTACACATGGAAGGTCAAATTTATTCGATTTTTCACAACTTTATTCATGATCAGTGG
This sequence comes from Mopalia ciliata, assembly GCA_034783835.1. NCBI lineage: Eukaryota > Metazoa > Mollusca > Polyplacophora > Chitonida > Mopaliidae > Mopalia > Mopalia ciliata. The sequence continues at coordinate 10,493 of JAVFBW010110928.1, read as the reverse complement.
TAAAGCCACTTTCCTGTAAAGGCTCCTCAAAATAGTCTTTAACAGACACGTGATTGTGGAAATGTACAAGCCAGCCACCGGATGTTACTCTCCCTCTAGCGGATTACTAACGAAAGTGAATTCCCTTTTGCCACAAAACTAAAATCTTTCGCTGGTTTGAAATGCATAATGGAGGTGATTTTAATCGATACGACAAAAGTGCGTGGAAACTTTAAGGACAATAATTCTTCTTCACTTAAACATGTCTTTTTGGAGAAAATTGAGTAGAAACACATGATTTTATGGCTCTTATAAAAAAAATCGTTTTAAAATGTATAGGTCAATCGAACATATAACTTAAAATTCCGATTAAGCTTTTCTTGATTTGTGATGTAAGCTGCTTGTGAATGTGAGAAAAAGTCTGAGTTCAAATTTGTTTACACAAGCTGTGATCTGCAGTATAGCAAATAACCACAGCAGCAGGGATATCCAATTGTGTATAGTTGATCGAGCTTCTGAGGAAATGCTATTGCCCTTTGTGTATACTTGGTTTCCCATTATCCGGAAAACTTATATATTGTTTGTCATAGATCTAGAGTAACGATTATGTCCGGATTCAGTTTTTTTCATTTTAAACCTTCCATGCCTGTTTCAATGACCGCTGGTGAAATGCAATTGATTTCTACTTTATCGAACACATATGTTACACACTGTTTGATCTGAGCACCTGCAAGTAGTAAAACGGTTCATCTGAACTAAAATTGAATTTAACCCCTAAATTCTTTCAAACCTTACGCTAACAGTGCATTTATAAGTTAAGTTGGTAGTTGTTTTTCTCAAATGATGGGACTTATGAGAGATATTCGTATGAAACATGAGTCCACAGCCAACGATAATTTCACAAATTTAACAAAAATCACTCGCTGTGAACGTGTGGCAATTGGTTCCTGTAGTTTGTCCTCCTGAACAATTGTAGCCAAAGGCTGTTTGAGGCAATTGTACATTTTAGATCTTCATTCACAAAGTTAACAGGACATGCTCAATCTGCCTTTCCTTCAAAGGAACATTATAAAATTGTATTCTAGATGCAATTTGATTGAGGTTCTGTAATAGACTATCATCAGACAAATAAACACTGTGAAAGGCCCCAAGCTGTTCATACCGATCATAGAGGCCATTCCTTTCTCAAAGCAGACGGCTTGCCCGCTGTTGAACCAAACATTTAAAAACTAAAATGGCTATGCCGATGAAGGCCGTCTTAGTTTTCCATACCTATCACATATCTAACCATAGCTGGAAATATTAGCTATATGACACTATTTGACGCCATAGAGATAAGACAGCACAAATAAAGGACAATAACAGCACATAATAAAAAGACACCACAGCAAGATCCCTTAGCTCTGAAAGTACAAATGCAGCATTTATTAATTCTTACGGACGGTGCCAATACCAATGAATGCAGTCCGATTTTACCATCTAGCAAAATGCTCTTTTCTGTTTATCAATTCCAGTCATCGTCATTGGTGAAGACGGGTACAGCTAACTTTTTTCTCAAAGTTAAATGCCATTTTTTCATTTTTCATTTAACTAATTAATTTATTTCACACATGTTACATCAGAAGGACTAAATTATTTTATAGAGATTTGTTTTGGAAGTAAATCGTTGAGGGAGGAAGACTGCATACAAGGCAGACAACCCACATACAGACCTCAGGAATCGAACCGGCGACCCCTATGATGGGGAGGTTTGTGGAGTTGCATGAGCCTACACTTTATTTACATAACAATCTTTTTTTCTTTTCTTATGAGAACGTTGTTATATGACAGAAATAATGATGCCAGAGGAACTGGATGTTTTTAACTTTAAATGAATATATATATAATATGTGTGACGTCGTCAATGCGAAGTGTTTGTGTGTTAGTTTGATTTGGGTTTTACGTCGTACTGAAGGCTATTCACTTATATGACGACGTGCCAACCTAATGGATGAAGGAAACCACCCTCAAACTGTTCACTGACAACACAGACAAGACGGGAAAATTACAGAACAATAACAGGACGCAAAACAGATTGGCTTCCTGTCCCCCTTTAGTTCTGAGAGCACCAGGGCAACATGAAGCTCCCTCCAACCAGTGAACTTGGGGAGTGGGCTGACGGTTAAAGTTGCGCAGATAATATAGCTATGTAACAAACATACTCCATTTGATTTATTGTTCTAAAAACATTACCTATTGTCATGAGTTGACGTTAGTGATAAAAGTGTAACGTTTCCATGCGTTTGTTCCTGAAATAATAGCTAAAAGTTTAAAACGGTTAGTTTCTGTTTCGCCAGCTTTTATGACAGTGAGCCCATCGTTAAGGACTACGTGAGAGCACGAAACGAAATATACCTGCTTCATAGGCGATTGCTTCAATACATGGCGTTCATAATTAGTGTAAAATGCAGATGAACATCCAAATTCCCTGCGTGAACAAAAAATGTGCTCTGCTTTAAATTATGCACTGTCTCGGACTTTTAATTTCAGTGTTGATGTTGTCAAATGATTTTAATAAATTTAATACGGATGTCTCATCGGTCGATCTTTAGTCAGTTGTCCTTGTACCCAATATACTTAATATACTTATAATTAAAAGCCGATTTGATTGATTCGTCGCTATAAGCTATACAATCATCGAGAGACATCGACAAAGGCCCGAAGCTGTCCACATCCCGACGATTAGGCACCGTAAGGATTTCAAAGGGTGGACTGGATATTGCATGTTTGAACTTCTCCTTGGCAGATATTATAGTTCATTTTGATTAAATCAGGTCACACATTAAGCGGCCTATCTAATTATCGGTTTGACTATCAGGGAGAACCAGACAACACGGTATGGGTTTCTGTACCAACGTAACTAATAATTGGGAGTTTTGAAGATTTTATTTAATAAGCAGCTAATTTTGAGACAGATTCAACATAATGTAAATCCCTATAAGAATACACTGATTTGAAGAATCCATACGACGAACGAACACCATTTGCCAAACTTCCATCAATAAGATCTCGGTCAGAAACCAAGCAGATTATAGACACGTTTTCGACGTACTTTCCGCCGGATTTGGCTAACATAAAACACACATACCGAAATATCTTCTAATTTGCAGCTAAAAATTTATATGAAACCTGATACCGACATAAAGCTTTTCAAAAGTCGTTAACTCGATACCAGTGTAGATGAAAAAGGTAAATGTTTAAAAAACATATAACCAAATGTTAAGCAAAATGGTCAGGATCTGTGTAATTTAGTCCGGACACACTTGATGTTACTGTGAGACCAAACCGAAGCAGGACATCATATTATATATAGCTTAATAATTATTCATTGAACTATTTAGAAAGACCGGAACATGTGAAATCGGCTCAGAGAAAATATAAGTTGGTATATTTTATAGACATCCCTTGGGATGAGGTTGTGCCAATTACTTCGTTTGTACTCTGAGACAATTTTACCATTTTGTTGAAATGTTAAATCTGCAATGAAAACAGTAACTTTGAATGAACATGCATTTGCCGACTGTTTGATCATATTGAATTTACAATCTTATTTCCCGTATAAAGTTTCATGAACTTGTAATAGGTTGTGGCAAGACAAACAATCAGACAGACAAGTATAAGGTAGATTTTGACAGCAAAAACCACACAAGGCACAACCACAACTGCTGAATAAAGGCTGCTTCTTCTCCGTGAAATATTTTCTGATAATAAGGGGTATCTGATTAAGTTGTGTTTACCGCTGTGATGAGCTAGTGTTTCATAGTGTTTTTGACCTCCGTGCACTATTGAATATCACAACGAACACAAGCATCGAATGCGGCGTGTATTCGGTCCTATGTTTCAGTATAGCTTGACATAACTGTAAATAAGCAGAAACACACAACTCAGATTTTGTAATGGTCAAACGAAATTTAAATTAGTCAATCTGATATATGCCCAACTTTTTGGCCCTCTGTGTGACTCCAAATATATCGGCGATAAACTTTTTTTCGTGCCACTCAGAGGCTACACAGAGATGAACGAATGACCTGTGGAATATCAGTAAACAAAACGGCTGTCCACATAAACGACATCCACGGGTGCTGGCAAAACCATTACCATGTGAGCTAAATAAACGTTTTATCTAACTCAATGACATATAATGGTCAATGACCAAGATAGGAACAGATTGCTTGTAACATTACGTTGTACATGTATTTCAACCTACAGTGGCAGATAAGCACTCGACAGCGAGCCACCTATTGTTAGATTCGGCGGTTTTATGTAATCTTGTTGCTCCCCTGTATGATGTGCAACTAATGGTTTTCCAATTGTATTAAAACGGTCATTGGTTTTTTTAACACATATCATCTGTCCAGAGACCTCTTTAACGGCCTGTCGCTAATACATTTGGCATTCTATTATCTGTTAGATAAGTGTTTACGCGTTTGATAATACATTTTACTTTTCTACTTAAACTTCAATAGGCAATTGGTTCGCGTTAAAAAAAATAATAAATGCCGGTCTTTTTAATTTGTTTTATTATCGCATTCTAATTTTGTTATTCGTTGGCATTTATTCAATTAAATTCGTCTAACTTTTACATATTTTGCAAATTCATATATAATTTTCTATTGTAATTTTTATATATGTCTTCAAAATGGACATAATTATTTCTACCTTTGAGAACACAATTTATTCTAAACTTTTATCTAGAATTTTCGTAAAATTGTACATAGACTTCCATAGACGAAAGAGTGGTACTTGTAATGCCGCATGGCTCTTTTACGAAGCGGATCGGCAACAGATCTTTCAGTTGACAGGATAGAATACATTCAGTGTGTTGTTTTCTTGCGAATGTAGTCTATTGCCATAGTAAGGTTCATAGTGCTCCCAAAGTTTTAAATCATATGCTGTTGTATGCGTTTTTTCTTGACTGGAATAAGGAATTACCCCAATCTTTTGACCATTAATAAAATGGCGAAAGGCCAAATGAGTAGGCAAACTGTAAAGATCAATACCAATGTCAGATGGTTTAAATGTTAATTGTACCCATTCTGCCTCTAGTGATTTTCAGATATTCGTACGGTCAACCTCAATTTGAATTAGCAGAGTTCAGTCAAAGCATCATTATGGAAACTTGTTAGACAGTAACCGGATGTACCACTCCCTCTAGCGATGAACTAATTGGAGTGTATTACCTTTAGTCAATAGACGACAACTCGTCGTGATTTTCAAACGTGTAAGAGTATTTGTCGGGAATCAATATGAAGATAATGACACAATCTAGAGACTTTAACACGACATTTCTTTTTTTAAAAAAATATATACACACTACAATAAGGTGCGATTTGTAAGGCATTCATTCAATCTGCGCTGTATGATACAATGCTAATAGAAGACGATGTAGCTGCATATACATCGTGGAGTAACACCACTAATCAACTTACTTAAGATTTGACATAACTATAATAAGTATTCGATTATATCTACTATCAAAGAAAATCTATTTTGTACTGCGGTTAATTCCCACGTTTCAAACGACAGCACACTTTAGATATAAAATAATTAAGAACACATACAGCCAAATTCAAGGTCATGGCTTTGGCTAACTCGATCACGAAAGCAGTTCTTAAGTTACTTAATATGTTTCTCTGAATCATGTTTAAATTCATTTCCCTTCGCTGGTAATATTGATCGAAACCACTATTGTATGCTTATATAGTGTGAAGCGTTTTCATCTCTCCTCGAAACGGGTTCAGTCTAATGAATCCACCATCAGGGAAATTCAACATCCGGTCGCTAGCCTAGACGTTTCCACAATCACGTTTCCACTAAATTCTTTGATTGGAAGACTTTTGACAGAAAAGGTATCTGTGGACGGCTTCCGGTGTTACTCACTGAATTAAATTCCCCTTTACATCAAATTAACTGATTTCAATTGCCATCAATGTGTCGCTAGACCTGGGACTCGGTCTACCCGGCTAAGGAGATCTTATTTACCATGGTTGTAATGCAAATCATAGCTATCGAAAAATAATATCAACATGGGCCAATGCATTTTTGATTCCGATAAACTAGCTCAAACTTATTATTGAAAGATAAGTGTTATCAACCTTTCATTATACAAAATTAAAAGTTTTTTTGTCAAAATTTATCGATTTATCAAATAAAGAGATCATTTTGTCCAACACGGTCAGTAAGTACTAATCACTAATCGCTTGAAATTAATCCACAGAACATTTTAGAAATAAAACGACAAAGTTTACGCTGTTGATTCGTATCTTATGTGTTCTTTTGTCCCAAAACTGTAGTAGACCGACAGACAAGTATAATATCAATAGTAACGACGGATTAGATGAGTAAAGGCTTCTTCGTTGGAAGAAGGTGCTATTTGTGGTAACGATTCAAAGAGATTCACATCTTTTTGTAGAGTTTTGATTGGTAGAATGTTTGGTACAACAGAATGCAGCAATTCTGAAAAGTCGTCCCTAGATTAACCCCAAAACCCCAAATCAATATGTACAGTCTTAGCATTGTCAATAAACATTGGACAAAATACACTTGTGCCAGCCCTATTCCGAAAACTAAAGGAAATGTTAAAGCTCCTATATGCATAGAGAATAATTCGAATATTTGGGTTTGGTTGACATCGCTCTTTGTAAATCGACTGCAGGACAGTCCTTAGTGTCACACAATGTATCATCAAAGGTTGCTAATCTATCCACCAAGATGTATTACTTTTGTCAAATTGTACTAATTGTAAAACATACTATTTCAGTTACTGATTTTTCTAACCAATAGTCTATCACAGACAAGTTCAATAGCTCTAGCTGAGGACGTGTACCCACATTGATAGATCAGTGTCAGCAACTTTAGGGAATAAGTTATCATCAGTCACGGGTGATTCTTATGTAGTAATGAGAAAAGCTTTTTATATGTATAGGGTGTTATTTTAGTTACACAGCAGCAGCATCAGTCAAGGAGAGAGTTAATTTTTAGACATATTCACGCAATCACAGCGACGAGGATTTCTAAATTACCTGGTTGTCAATGGCTTGTAAAGAAAAGACCCTTTGCACTTTAAAACGCCATATTGTAACTTATAAAAAAAATTATAAGAGTAAAAGAAATATTCCGTTTCAAAACCAACTGCTGATTGTATGCAATGTATTTCATATCGGAGATGTTTCAGATACGCAACAATGATATAGGTATTTATTCGAGACTGCAAGAGATGCATTGCTGCCATACAAGATAAGGAACTTATTGAGTCAATCATTACGGGATTTCCCAAAAATGTTCTAACTTTATATGAAAAAATAATTAACCCATTGACAAAGCAAAGGGCCTGGACATAATATGTAGATTACGCCTTTTATATTTATCGTGTTTTCTATCCAGATTACTTCGCAAACTTGAATTGACTATAAATCAATCCCAACAACGAAACATTAGTTCCGGCAGTAAAAACAAGAAAAATTCATCAGAAGACCTCCGGTTAGTATCATCAATCATTTTGATGTTTTTATAATCCCTTTTTCTTTCCTAAAACCATTATAACCACCACAAAATATGCACTCGATATAACCTGGGTATATAGTCTACGTGACAACTGAGGTTTAATATTGAAGAAGAATATCCTTAGGTTAAAAACAAAATAAAGCCATCGATTCAAAGGAATCAACTAGTCAGTCATTGTGTCCTTGTACAGCTCAGAATGCAATCGTATCTCCTTAATTCCATTTCTTCGGCTATGTAACGAAGATTTTATTCAAAAGTGAATTAAGACTGATTCAGACTACTCACATATCTAAGGACTGTTACATCCGGTCGCTGACCTGGACGTTTCCGCAATCACTGTTCCACCAAACTCATTGATTTCACGACATTTAACAGCCGAAGTACTTTAACGCCAGCCGTGACTATAAATACAAGTGATTTCCGGATTCAATTCACACGATATTAATCGCAGTTTATGTGGCACTAGGTCCAAGTTTCTTTTTAAAAAAATCGGTCTGAGTCTCAATTTGTCTTCTACAACGCGCTGACTTACAATAAATAACTGGAGTCTATCGACCAGACGGTAAATGTCAAATCAAGCTAAAATAACGTTTTACACGCACACAGTAGCGTCCAAAGCGTGTTATCCCTTGTCAAAAATGTAATCTGTGACTTTGGTTTAACTTGTATGGCTGAATTTGTAAACGCACTAAATTGTGTAAGCCTTCTACTCCTGACTGAATGATGCGTTTTTTGTGGCAGGACAAATTTCTAAGAAACGTGTAAATCGGGTCATACGCCTACGACATATCTGGTTTTTGTATAGTTCTTTGACCAAAAAGAACTTTGAATCTGTTTCATTATTTAAATAACGAACCCTCAAACTTCATCTAGGATATCAACGAGTCAGCGCTGTGACATGTCAATGATACGTTCTGGTTTTAGCATGTATCTACATAACCTTAGAACCTCGAGAAAGCAGGACAGCTGTTTACTCTTTATTCCAATTTAATTAAATTGCTTCAAGTCACGGTTTAAAGATGAAGTGTGTTTGTGTTCTGTAAACAAAGCCTACTTGTTCTGAATCGGTGATGTGCAACAAGAAATAGAAACAACTTGGTAAACATATTTCTTTATTCGTTCGATCCGTCACAAGAGATATATATCTTTTTTGCAGAAACTATATTGTAGCGAACGGAAATCGAAGAGCACGTTGGTGTGTTGGATGGATTAATCAGTAAAAAAGTTGGTATTGGAATCAATTTCAACAGCAAAGATAATGATGCATGTTCTTAAAAACCTGATTTAAGGTCTAAATATGAATACACAACAAAATATCTGGAGAGAAAAGCATTTGTTGGAGTAGACAAAATGAAGAAAAATTATGTTTAAAAAGTATACTATGGTTATCATTTGTAATAATGATTATGAGATTTGTAAAGTTTATTATTACGATGTTGGCTTTCCTGTACACGTTCGACTGTCACACAATCCTTAAAAGTTCCTGACCTCAATCTGTATGGAATATGGTATATAGTACCGTGGTTCGTATTTGTCGTCGAAGTGCTCTTAGAATTCCTCGTTCCTGGCCCCAATGTTTATGTATAATGTATTATAGAGGTCGGGTATATACAATTGTTGTTTGCACCCGTGCTGCATATATTTATAGAATGGAGTTAGCAACCTCCTCTCGTGAAATATCAGAAAGGCAATTTAAGTTATTAACGACTGTGTAAGACTGATGGGAAGATCACAGAAATATCCATGCACTCGGAAAAGTGAAAAGGACAATTTTTCGATTATTATGTAAAAGTGATGTTGTCTACTTAACGCTATAGCTCCGAAAGCTTCGTATAAAATCGTGAATGAAGCTGCAAAGAGGATTGCTGGCTCCTAAAATCTTCAGTATTGATGACAAGCAATTGTTAACAGTAGTCATTATCAAATACTCTTGAATCTACTGCACAGCGAAGCGGAGTAAACTTGAAGGATACATTTACATTGTACATGCCTATTTTACATGTTGATACGTAATTTGTCCGGAAACGCAATGGACAACATTGTATTTAGGGCTGATTTGTCTTTTTACTTCTGTGTCTGGAAAAAGGATTTATTTAGATGATTGGTATTTAACACCATACAATTTAACGATTAACACCAGTACAGCAATAATGTTATAGTTATGTTATATGGCTCCTCTTGTGGCCAAATTAATTTACCTTCAACTTTACAACATAAGGCTATGGGCCTGCGCAAAAGACAGGAAGTGTACCCTGAGATGATTTTGGGGGAAAATAATGTTAAGCTTACATGCATAGGAGTTTATGTAGGTCTGAATTTTGTATAAGCTATTTCAAAAAGTTGGATCATCTAGATTACGCATATAAAGATTTAGGATCGTTGTGACCCATCTTTGTGAAGTTATTAGGAGCAAAGAAAATGATTCTCTTCAGGGAAGATAATAAATAGGATAGAATAATAAAACTGACAAGATACACCAATAAAATTGCAACTTATAGGCTCAAGAGGATAATCTTTTTTAATGGGCTCACACTGGTTTTGCCATGCGAACACACCATATAATTTGAAATAAAACGGTACAATAATAGAAACGAAAATAACAGCCATCTCAAAATAGTCAGATTCTCT
>JAVFBW010110917.1:0-16329 GCA_034783835.1 Mopalia ciliata | reverse complement strand
CTCTTTTCTCGCCTCTTACGATCGACCGAGGAAGCCAAGGGAGTATTCTGCAGGACCATGGCCCACCCGCTCCCTCAACGGGCTATTTGACGTGTAAGATTAGGTTTTCATCACGCAACATAGCACAACGCAAACGTCATTAATAATTTTGTCGTGTATCAAAGTATACAGGAAACGTGATGAAGACAAACCGAAACATATCATTCTAAACTAGCCAATCCTAGGTCTGGAGTAATGACTTTTCTGCACATTATCCCTGACCGCAGGTATCAACTTTCACTTTGTTAACAATAAACCGATTCCTAACGTTTCCGGTGTGCTGTGTTACATGACAAAAATCTAGTCTTACACGTCAAATAATTTGAGCACGTGTCATTTTGCACAACATATACTAGGAAACCTTTCCGACGCATTCATTTTGACCGAAGATCACGTTAGATAACAAAAGTTGTCGTGAGACAAAAACTGTGACGTAATGTTCTTGGATATGAGGCAGTTTGATTGACTGTTTAACAACTAGCCATTTTTAAACACTTAAGTCATAGAGTGTCGACTTAAGACGCACTTGGCCCACCATAGATAACAATAGTTAGTACGCGGTATTTCAGAGCGAGGGACGGTATCTCGTACAGTCCATTCTGCAGCGTTAGACTGTGCGCAGATATAAGTCATAGCGTTATGGTCGTGTGAATTGTTTTTATAATTAGATTTGTAGTAACAACGAATCTGCTATATGTTTGTAGATGAACCATTTAGACATTGCTTTCATCTGGTTACCAATAACCAGATGTAACATTTGAGACAGACTGTGCAACCCAAGTCTCACTCATTCCTATGGAAGCGCATAGCTTCCACTTGCACCCTCTCCTGTCAAATAATATTTAAAAAACAAAACCACTAGACTGCCTGTTAAAATCTCGTGCTTTGGTAATTTTTGTCTGATATTTTGAAGTAGGCCTTAGCGGGAGCGAGAACGGGAGAACTCGAGAACTAGAGGAAGCGACATTTAAGCATAAATTGTCGCTTCTGCGCTTCCTCGCCTTTACATGGAGAAGGTCGAGGAAGCGATAACACGAGATCACAAGAACTCCCAAGATTTGCAAGTTTCCGCTTCCTCGTCCAACTCTGATAAAAAAACATTCGATCTCTTAAACTTGGAAGCAAAAACGAACAAAAACATGAGATTCTTACATAATTTTGTTTTAAAAATTAAAACAAAGCTTCCGCTCTTCCACGTCCTACATGTCAAAAAAGTTCCAAACCGGGATATTTCAACATTAAATCTCAAGTTTTAGTGTTTTTGTCAGTGTATGACGAGGAACTATATGCACTAAATCTTGCCCCTCTAGTTCTCACGTTCTGGAGTTCTCGCTTTCTTGATCTCTGCCTTTTAAAATATCAAGCAAAAATTACCAAAGCCCGTCTAGGTCAACAAGTGCGCGTTGCCTATGTGAGTACGATGCTCATGCTCATTACAATCAACTACATGACAATGCTGACAGGCTGATTACATGAATTAATTAGGAAAATATAATCACTCATAATAATTTCAAGACGCTATATTAATTTTCAACGAAGGACCTGGCATTCAAACGTTCACATACCAAACGCAATTTGTACCTGGTATTTAAAACAAAGCTGAATAAAATGAAACCATGCAGTGTCATCTTGATTTTAAAGAAAAAATACCGCCAACTCCCGCAGCTGGTGTGTACGACCTGACAATGCAAGATAATTTTCAGAGCTTAGAAAATATATACAACTGAAAATATAAATGATTTAAAAACAATAATAAACACGCTGCTTCGATTGTTACGGTATGTGACAATTAAGTGCTTCTGATGGGCCGCAATTGACATGCGCGTGCTTAAATCGGAAAGCGAGATCCTTCCCTCGAGTTCACACGTTCTCGATTTTTCGTGTTCTTGCTTTCTTGCTCTCTAGAAAATTAATTAAACACGAGATGGTACAAAGGAATCTCGTTACTTAGTCTTTTTTTGTAAAGAAGTGGGTAAGTGGAGGGGGCGAGACAGCGAAAACGGGAGATTTAACGACTAAATCTCGCTTCTGCCCCCTCTCGCCTTTGAGATAAAGGTATTTGAAAACGACGAGACTTACATATTAAATGTCAAGTTTAAGCAGTTTTTGTGATTACAGGACGAGGAAGCGAGAGAGCAAGTGTCCACTTTGAGCTGCAATACATGCCATGATGCCTGTATCAAATTCATTTCCAGCACAGTAATCCAGCAGGTCATGCGTGGTGCTGTTCGACACGACCGATACATATTAGTATACAGATAGGATAAGATGCAGTTTTCAGTATTATTCAATGTAGATTTCATGCTCCAAAAGAACATAAAATAGGAGTTTAATCCTCCTGCCGCCTCCAATTTTGGGGGCGTATTGGAGAGGCTGATCCGAAACACTGGAAAGATACTATATTCCCTAATGAAAGAGCCTGTTATCAGGCTCGATGACAAGCGCCGAGAATGTTGTTCTTTGTAGTAGAGTATATTATGAATTGGAAACCTCTTAGAGATGGAATCGTATAATATAGACGATCTCAAAGCCTTAACTCCAAACCATCTACTTTTACTTCAACCAGCTGGATCGTTTCCTCCTGGTGTCTTGTCCAAGAAAGGCAACTACGCTAATCGCAGGTGGCGCCAAGTGCAGTTCTTAGCGAATACATTCTGTCAAAGGTGGGTGGAGGAATATCTTCCTTTACTCCAGGAAAGACAAAAATGGACAAATCCCTCTCGTAATTTGGCCGTTGGAGACCTTGTCTTAGTACTTGATAATACCCCAAGGAATTCTTGGGCGCTCAGTAGAACCATAGAAGTGTACCCTGGCAAGAAAGGTCTAATGCGGTCAGCTAGGATGAAGACCACATCTTCAGCTCGTCATCGTCCTGTACACAAATTATGTCTTGTGTTAGAAGACAACTCTGGTTTTTTAATCTGTTTTGCTGTTCAACTTGTTTATAAATTCCTGCTATATTTGGGCTTACATGAGCAATAACTGATAATTGTGCCCGAAGTTACAATTAGGAGGCCGGTATGTAACAACCAAGCATTGCCTGATTTAAGAATATCTACACATTTTAGATTTCTTTTACAGAATGAGGTAATTTAACTGGACAAACGAAGAACTATCTAATGGTTGTGCCTGGACAGTAGAACGCCGTTTTCTGGATAAATGTTAATTAATGATGAATGCCATGATGGTCTACCAATACGTCAATTGCTACATTTGGTGTCAAGCTGAATTGAGAAAATAAACAATGACATTCATATTAGCGCATTCTTGTCTCTACTCGGTATTCAGTCCTACATATATTTATGTCATTATGGTAGTTAAATATTATGATAAGTGTATTAACAGCAAAAAGAATTAAGGGTTAAAATAGTGTAAATAAACACAACATGTAGCTCTAGAAATAGCCTGATCAATAAAACCCACAAGTTACACGTGTAGGCCTTATTCATAGGCTAATGTAGAAACAGCTGTGTATATATTATTGCAAATTCTGTTTTCGCTTGACAAAGTTTGTCTTACGGTCGCTTGTGTTGAACTTTATTTTGATTTGGCTTTTGGCAAATGATACATGCAGTGCTATAGACAACAAGTGTTAATTGCAAATGCAGGTATATAACATTTCGATGGCCGGGGTAGTGTTTTGGGGCTAGTCCATGATCTCAGTTATTATGGCTACGGTGAAGCCGAAGAACTGGTACTGCTCTAAACGCCTTTGTTTGTCTTACTAGCACAACGTTTCGTTGAAATGCCTGTTTCTTCCTAGCTGTCAAAATGAGTGGACCTCTATCTCGGTTTAAAATATGAATTAAAAAATCCACTTGATACATTCAGTCGTGCCAACAGCCCCTTGCGGCACGGCCATCTTGATTGGACGGTCAAGCCATGTGATCTTGGATTACAATACACATTATTATCCCAAATGTGATCGCCCGATCACTGCAATTTGAAATATTGATCGGTACCTTGTTTCGCGGCCATTATGTTAACTACTCGTTATAAATATAATCCACATTTCAGTTGGCCCTTACTCAGTATAATGTGCAAGAGTAACATTGCAAACTTAACAAATATTTGGTAAATAATCTTTTCTGGAGAAAATGTAGCACGGCGATTGCCGAATTGCAATGCAACGATTCAGCCTTCAGCTGGTGTTTTCACGACCCTCTTGCACGACCTGCTATTGTAAAACTGCTGTGTGAAATATACACAGCCTAAACATCGACACTGGTAACAGTGGACGGTTAATCGAGGTACATGATTAGTAAGTAAACACGTTAAACACTATGGTATGGCCAACTGTCACCTATCAATAAAACGATCCACAGCCAATTCATTATATTTGCATTTATAATTCATAAGTTACTAGTGGCGTCTATAGTTTTATTGTCTGGTTTTCGAGAGGTCAAACGGGGCAATACAAATGGAACAGACCCAGTTTATGGGTATTTTAACACTGTAACGTGTGTATGAAAAGAGTCAAAACTCTACATTGACATTAGACGAACACCAGTCGTCTTGTTTGACAAATATTTCAGCGTATTTATTATGTGTTAAGGATACGCGCATTAGTATGGCGATATGACCTGATATGGTTTGCTTATGGATCAATGCTTATGGATTTGATGATATCAATCATCAAATGTATCATCCGTGCTACGTATCATAAATATGACTCGTGATGATGTTGTTTCGTAGGTGGAGAAGACAAATTTTCGGAGGTTTGTATAAATGAAGGCTGACATTTCAGATATAACATAAATATGTGCTTATCGTTGCTAACTGTTGTAAACTGCTATCCATTTACCAGTTGGGTGAAGTTATTACGTTTAACGTTAGTTTTATTTCATCTTCATAATTTGTACTACCAGAAGTCTATTTACTAGAAGTATACAACTGCCATATAGATCAACTAAACGGCATTTGGGACCGAGTTCCCGGCTATGTTGTATCATTTTACGTAGCACACAAGAAAAGTCGGAAGAACGCAACTTAAAATGATACATTATAGGACACTCCTGGCATTCCTCGATCATAATGTTTCTACATTAACGCATCTACCTAGCGCAATATGGGCCTGTTACATAGACCTTCAATTGCAACTAAATTGACATTATTAAACCAGTCCTCCGAACGAAAACAATTGCTATAAACAGTGGTTGATCAGGGATAAAATTACCCAGAGTTCCTCACAATTGAAAAACACATGTTTGAAATGCGTCGTCACCTTTTCTTACAGGTCAACAATGCCATGGACATCACTAAATGGCAGTTACATACTTCTAGCTAATATTATTCTGGTATTACATACATAATAGAAATGTGTCTTGCCTAAAATTGCAAAACTTGTATACACGGTCGCCATACAAGTGAAATGCCTTTGCAACAAGATGCACGGTTTAATTTTAAAGTTACAGTCTGCCATAATAATTTGTCCGTACTCCATAATTTTGCAATGTCTGTTGTTGATTTACTATTTGATATGCCATGGGTCAACGGCTTGTTTTTAATAAAAAAAAAAACAAAATTGGCGAAAAAAGATAAATTGAGAATTTTAAATTAACGAATAAAAAGGGGGTATTCGAAAAGAATATCAATATTAACTTTTTTTCTTAACTCACTGAAATAGCTTCAAATGTCAAGCAAATGTGATATGCCGTGTCTAAAGGATTTACATAAAGAAAATCAATAAAGAAGGTGCCTCATGAAGGTGGAGGCATGCAAATTTTTGTCTCTTAATTTATTAAAAAATGTACAGAGATAACATGTGTTCGGATTCTATAGATTTTATATTTGTTTTCCATAGAAAACCATTGCTCTTGTGAACTTCAGCAAGAAGATCCTGAACATTGTTAATATTGTTATATATATATTTATATATATGTATCGTTTCACAATATAGCCGACCATCAGGTATATGAGCGAGTCACATGCTGTGGCTCCAGCAATCGCGTGGGTTTTTTTTACGAGGTTTCCTCCCGGTTGTCCACCGCAATAAGGCTGTGTGCAGTGTGAAATGGACAATCCGTCTTCATATAAGTGAAATACCATTGAGTACGACGTCAAACACCAATCAAACAAACACACAAACACAATATAGCCTGCAAGGTTCGATTAGCCCAACTAAACCAACCAAGTTTGGTCTGTAGTTTACAGTCCACGATTGTTACATTATTGTTTTATGGTATTTTAAAAAAATATTGATAATTATGTTTTTGTAACAATAACCCCATTCGCCATGCACATCTTGTTTAATCCTGATGTTTGCTTCTTTGCAAATTAATTTTCTGTATTAAAATGAAAATATTTTCTGTTTACTATTAGATCTCTCTTAAGTTATCGACTGGCATATTTACAAATATCCACAATTTAAAAGGCAGAAAATTCGTGATTGAAACAAATAACAAAAATACAGATGTTCCCATTGTGAAATGTATGTTTTTTGTTTAATTATCTAAAAGCAATATATCTATATAACGCTTACCAAAAACAGACTAAAATCAAATCGATTTCGAAAAGAACCAAAGTAACAACATGATATACTTTGAAATTAATCCTAGATTGTGTGAGGTTAGGGGGTGAGCTGAAATGTACGGATTCGCTTTTTCTTGAACTCTACAACAAATCTAGCGAAAATAGAATGAAATGGAGGAGAGAGGGGAGGGGGCTATGTTTAAGAAATAAAAATTCAGATTGAACCCATTCATGCGTGCCAAATGATTGTTCATTTGTCTGAATGGGATTTAAAGTCGTACTTAACGTCATTTCACTCATATGATGGGTGACAAACAAAGGCAAGTCAGCAACAACACCACAAACAGATCGGCTTTATGGTTCCCCATTTCTAAAGGAAGCTCCGTCCCAACCGTCAACCATATCAAATGTATACTGAACAATATTTGGGTAAAGTGCATTTAATCGCCAGTCCAAAGGTATTTCGGTTATTGAGAAAACACTTATCAATTTACTGCGTTTGTACTTTGCGTATAAATCATATCCATAAACTATATTAAGTTCCGGTACGTTTTCTGTTATATACAACGCAAAATATTTTGTTCTGTGAGCGTTATCTCCCTTAGTTTTGGCTTCGATCGATGTTACTAGATAGCGAATCTCGAGGATAGTATTTAATGCCACACATCCCTTTTCCCCCATTGAAAATTTGATAACCTCCCATCAATCCGCGCCAGAGTAATGCAAGTTTCACAGCTTTCCTATCTTCGTTTGTGACCTTTTATGAGTTTATTGGAAATACGTGTTTTTATCTGAAGTGTTATTTTGGCGCCTTTCTTTTTGCTGTCATATGAGTGAAATAACCGTACATACGAAGTTTAAAATCTCGATAAATAAATGGAAACAAAATTAACATTTTACTTTTGACAATATGGCTTGTTAATTACTTTGGGTATTCAAAACATCCACGAAAATGTTGAATGAATATTGATATGCCATGTTCCAAACCAAATTAAAAGAAAATATTAACAAGTCTTTTTCAGACTGCACTGTATTTACTACATCATTTGTATTTGCAGAAAAATGCTGTCGAAAGATGTATTAAAGGCGATCTTTATTTGTCTAGGATTAACGACCATATTTTGTTGGATGTGGCTTATGTGGCTGGAAGTGCTATCGACTGACCATGTACCCCGATTTTTGAAACACGGGCCAAGGGTACAAAAAGATACCAACAATTTTACCTTTGTTATAATGGATTATACTGGATATATAAAGCATGTAGAGGTGAATTACTTGGTTGGAAAATGCTTGATAACCAAAAATCACGAATTGGTAGAAGAAGCAGATGCTATTGTTATAAATAGTCGCAAATTGTCGAGCAAGAACGCCTTACCTAAATCGCGTAAACCGTGGCAAAGGTGGGTGTGGTTACTTGATGAAAATCCACTTCATTCATTAGTCGGTCGACCATTTTCATTAGCAGATTTCAAAAATGTTTATAATTGGACAATGACCTACAGAACCAACGCAGACGTGCACATACCATACGGATGGACGAAACATAAAACAAAGCCTGGAGAAATTGACCAAAGTTTATGGAATCGGCGAAAATTAGTGGCAGCCGTCATATCCAATTGTAACCCACGTTTTGTTCATAATTCTAGAATGGAATACGTAAAGCTGTTGAATAAAACTATACCGATAACACTATATGGAAAGTGCGGGACAATTTGTGCAGGTTTTTCGGCAGACAGATTACATAAACCCTGTCTTGAGCTTGCCAATTATTTGTTTTATCTAGCATTCGAAAATTCAAACTGTAAAGAATATATAACGGAGAAGTTGTTTCTCAATGGGTTCGAGAGCGGTTCTGTGCCTGTTGTTCTTGGCGCTTCCAAAGAGGACTATAACAAGATAGCGCCTCCAAATTCCTTCATTCGTATTGGAGATTTTAAGACTTCGCAGGAACTCGGCAAATATCTGAAGTACCTGGCTAATAATAGAACAGCTTACATGCAGTTCCACGAGTGGCGTAAGGATTACACGACTTTAAACAGGATTCAGTTTATCTCAACAACAGTTTGGAAGCCATTATGCGATAAACTTACCAACAGCATTGGTGTTCAAAATGTGATTTCAGATCTAGAGGATGTGTGGAAACTATCTGACTGTGACGATAATTTTTTTTGGTGATGAGTTCTCAATTCCTTTTTTCTTTTCCTGCACTAATAAGCATTTGGTAAAAGGCGTTATGCCAAATCTTTTTTGCTTTGTTTGTACTTCCATATTCCATTTTCTTGTCGAACCAACCAAGGTCAAATTCATGTACTAAAGTATTATAACAATCAGGCACCATTTGATCTTCCAAGAGCTACTCTTCGAAACAAACAAATTTGTTTTGATTTATAGCTATTACATTAAAATAAAGCAATAAAAGTGCACAGTATTATTTATGTAGTGTTTTGGTGTATTGATTTAGGACACTTTTAGACAATTAGTTAAAATTACTCCTGATGTTGGTTTGATCAAAAAACCGAATAGTTGAGATAAATTGAATTCATTATCTTTCTTCATATTTAACACAAGGGATAAACATTACATTTGGTTTCCTTTTTTCAATAAAATATAATGTTCCATTGGATAGATGGTATGGATATTTCGTCCTGTCATTTAACATATCAGGTATTTAATGGCAACATGACAATCCTATTATGAAAGACTTACTAAGTGTTTAACAAACACAATCTTAAAAATGTTTAAATAGAAAGATATTGTCGACCGCCACTGCCTGTTTGCTGCTGCACGTATACTAGGCTACAACGTAACGTATATTAATAATAATCTTATGAAAACCTCTAAGTGCTTTTAATAAATGTACACACAGCTATTACGATTGACTCGTTTATAGTAAACGAGAACTCTGGTGAGCCATTCAAAAGAATTAATGTGGATGGTATATAGTTACCATATCCACATTAACACAAGGACAAGAACATTATCTGTCTATGTGGTAAACATTGTTTACATTCTAGCTGATAATAAGTGTCTGATTCTGAAGCCGAACCACACATACAATGCGGATAGTCCATTAAATAATTGTGGAAAAGATCTTCATGTAAGGAACTACATCTATTTCGCATCCTACACAGGACGATAGTAGCTACTCTATCACCCACGTAATACCATTTGGGTGGAGATAAACTTATATATAAAGAGTCATAGTGTATGTATTTAAACATAACGACTGTACAAATCGATCGTACTAAATTTAATCAACATACCAGAGCATTTCAGCCAAGCTTGGTTTGTAACGAGAGAAGAGAGCACTACGTTAAGGCAACGAAAGGAACTATAGCTGCTGCATTTCTGTGGTACATTATCTGACAGATGTAAACCCAAGCAGAGAGTTCCAGTAGGTATTATGTTGATCGTTTAAACATCGAATTGTTTTTTGCTGAATCGACCTTTTGCCAAGCTAATGGCGAGTGCTGAATGAGAGATGTAATAAAATGTAAGCTCAAACTAAGCGTTAAGGGACTATAAAAGAGTCATAGTGACATAAGCTTTTGATCGGATCAGTCTCTAACGGTACCTGTGAAAAAGATTTAAAGAATGAGCTGTGCGACAAACATATGGAGTAAAATTAGCATAAGAACGAGTTGGGTATGGGTTTTTGTGACCTACAGGTCTGGGCAGTTCAACCTTTAAGTTTGGATTAACGTCATGGTGGACTATTTTATAAAAGGGACACAGTCTATGAAGACGACAACGCTGATGTAGTGCAATAAAGCCAGATAAAGTAATTCGCTCGATAGATCATTAATTGATCCTCTGTTGTCTATTACAAAGATAACTTTCAAACAAGTCCAATAGTTTGCCATTTATACCATAGAAATGTAACTTGGCAAGAAGACACCGATGCCACACCCGATCAAAAGATTTGGAAATGTAAAAAAAATGTCAAGAACACCTCCTTCCCCTGATCAAGCGCCTGGACTATATCAAAATATAAATCCAAGAGTTGATCAGGAGTTGAGGTGTTGGGCAGAAATGCATACTGATATGAGGTTATTTGAACACGTAAAAAAAGACCCGCTTGAAGACGACTCTCTCGACCACTAAGAAGGGATATTGGACGATAGTTACTGGCCAAGACTGGATCACGTTTTTTAAATACAGATGTGACATTTGCAATTTTCTAGCAATCTGGCATCATTCCGGTTGAAAGAGGAGGATTAAACAGCCGTGATAGAACAGGAGCAAGTTCAAATCGTGCCTTATAGAGGACTTTAGGGCTAATACCGTCAGGCCCTACGGATTTGTTAGTGCCTATGCACTTCAATATTTCTAGAACGCCATATAACAAATGCAATTTCTTCCTCAACAAACGAAACAAATCACGATTTGTCACTTGTAAAAGACCACAAATCTCAGCGTATTAGGATTCAGTTAATGTGAAGGTCATTCTATTCCTGGATCAGCTGACGGTCTCCACTCTCTATCGTCCTAGATGTTTTGCCATCAAGAGACCATTCATTAAAATAGGCACCTTGCTGTGTTAGCTTTAGTGCAGATTTGGGCAGATTGTAACGGATTCTCGTTAGGTCTTGGTAAATGCAGACACCACCATAATCAGGCTTATGTCTAAGCAATTGGCGAGTGCTCATAACCACCAGGCGCTTACGATAAGTATCGAACTTGACAATTATTTGTTTGCGATCCTTTCCAATGTAATGGGATCGTGAAATGTGATCATTCGACAAGGCTACTTTGAGATTTTTTGCCAGATGTATGGCAGCAGTGTCGGTCGACTGAATATCTAAACCTTCAATCCAGTTATTCTGAGACTGTCCTTTCGGCTGTATTATTCCGCACAGTGGCGGAGCTTTATATTTTCACATTTGAGGATTTTTAGTTCCTCCTGAGATTTTAGAACATATTCGTTTAGATGGTCAACTTTCTTATTTAAGTCTGAGATCTGTTCAGCTTAAGATGAAATAAGGTTGTTTAGGGCTGCAAATTTGATCGTATAGCTGCTGAGAAAGTATTTATTTATTCGGCCATTGGCTGTAGTGCCTTCTGCACAGCATTAGCAACGCAATCATCGAGTCTAGCTTAAATCTTTGTATCAATAATAGTTTCAAAATTTGCAAGGCATGGATGATTACCTTATTTCATAAAAAGTTTAGCAATGTCAGGACTAGAATTGTCCCTCTTAAGTGTAGGTTTATAGGTAAAGATTTAGCAGGTTTACGTTTTGGCGGTTGTCTAATAGGCCGTGAACTTTGGGTAGAAAAGTTATGGTCATTACCTTAAGCAGTTCACAGGCTTAGTAGGTTGACTTGGCTGACCGGCTACTGTGTGACTTAGTTGGCTTAGTATATCCATGGTGATGTCGTTGTTGTTGTTGTAATCAGATGACCTTGAGCAATGTTCAAGTTTTTCCAGAAGTGGGGGAAACAAAAACCCATAAGTTGCATACAATATTGCGTTTTGGGGCAAACAATTTTGTCACGTTTATAATGAGTCATATTTAAATCGATAACATTCACAAAGACTACCCTGTAACCAAGCCACGTCTTCACTATCCGCCAATTTGTTCTGAGGTTTTACTATACTTGTTTATGTTCAAATCATTGATGAAAGTCATAATAATTAGTGACATCACTGCACAGTAAAAGCTCCATACAGACTATGTGACCACATTTTCCATGTTTTTCTCAATTAATAACAAAATACTCTATGTATAACATCATATATCCAGATGCGACGTCTCAATGTTCATTCTGAGATCATGCATGTATTCCTAAACGAATAATTTAAAGTTCTGCCTGGTTGAAAAATACTAGCTGTTTATTAAAAACTGTCGCTTTGTGTAAATTAATAGGCGCTAGTTGACAAACTTCCCACGAAAGTCACGCTCAGTGCTATATGACTTGCTTAAACAAACAAAAAATATTGACCCGAATTAGGAACTATGAATAGTAAAATGTTGTCATGAAAAGTGCGATTTCATATTGAACATTGAGACAATTTGATTTCCTTGATGATCTTCCCAAAAGCGCCTCAAGCGATCATCTTAAATTTTATTTCTTCAACTTTTGTTCAAATTAGTCCTTCCACTTTCAGGTATTTCATTTCTCCGCAAAAACAGTTTTTTCCCAAGTAAAATCAGAGACGCTGAACACAGAGTCGAATATTTTTATAACACAGGGCAAACTTTTAACAAAAAATGTCCAATTCAATTGTATGCTTTCTTAAAGCGCGTATACTTCACACCAAGATATGTTTAACTGCAAAGCAAAATGGTCTAAGCATATGCTCTAATTTGAAATCCAGGCTATATTTGGAATAATGAGCTGGGAATGTGAATTAAATACAAAACGCGTATTTAATTGCCGTCTTTTATTCCGCACCCCGTTAATATTACCGTAAATTAAAGAAAAACTTGTGTTTCGCAGCATTATAATTTATGGTTAGATGTATATATCTTTCAAACAAAGCTGGTTGCCACGCTGTATTTCACAGAAAGAAAATACTTTCGGAAGCACTAATTTTATAAAGTAACCAAAGACTTTTAATTTATTTATTTTCCAAAATGGGTATCGTCGGATCAGACTAAACTGTACACAGAAATTGCCGCTGCTCATGGTGGTTTTGCTGCCTTTCAAGGAAAAAAGTGGTTTGCTGGCCATTGGACAGTAACTCCTTTAGTTGTGGACAATCGTTTTAGCGGTGGAAATTTGGGATAATTTGCTAAATAATACCAAAAAAATTTTCATCACTGATAATGCAACATTAGTTGATATCATAAATAAAATGTCATTCAAGTCACCAACTATCATGCCTTTGATTCGTCGTCTTGTTATGGTCTGCAAGAAAAACGCTCAAAACACCTGAGTGGTAAACTGAATGTGGTGCATGGCTGATCATTTGTCTCGCTTAAAATTCCAGGCAGCACACAACGTAGCCCCATGGTTCGAACCAAAACCGTTCCTATTTCCCCGGAGATTTACAGGCTCTCTAAAAGCACAATAATAACTTTCAGAAGAATGTGTGAACAGTTCAACAACTTTCAAAAATCCATTCTCCATCTGATAAGATATTTTCATCAACAACAGAGAAAGCGACTAACTACATTGCCGTTCTATTCACAAATAATTTTTTCCACAATTTCGTCACATGTTTCAATCGGCGGTTTTGTATGTCGCTTAGATAACTTAAAAGATTCTACAAAACATTCCCTTTTGAACAAAATTCTTACAGGAAATCAAAAATTTAAGCCAGCACAAGCCATTAGACAACCAATTACACATAACATTTTAGTAAAAAATAATCATTGAATTGCCAGAATTTGCTGTCACACAAAATATCTCAAAAAACACAAATATAAAAGTAAATCATGTGGAATTTCTTCCCGATGGTAACATCTCTGTATGGATATATAACTACAAGAACAGCGATGGTAAATGTGTTAAAATTAATCTTCATCAGTCACCAACACCAGCCTTAATATGTCCAACACGGACACTACAAACATACCTGAACGTATATCAAAACTTCAACTTAGTTGTGGATCTCCAATTAGCTAAACATATTTTACACAAAACTCTCAAATCCCTAATTGAATTCATCGGTCTTGATCGTAGGTTTTACAAGGGGCATAATTTTCGTATTGGGGCGGCCACACTTGTAGCTTCTTGGTAGACGGAAATTATATGCCGTACAAAATTACATTCTCTTAAATGAATTTGCTTAACATTGCATCACATCAGGCCTGTGACCACACATATTTAGCTTGTACCTTGATGTACTCCCATGCTATATGGTATATCTGTATCGCCAGCTCTTTTGTGTATTCATCAAGAAAAGGCCAGTATTTGTCTGCTCTTCTGTGTTTTAGAAGAAGCCAGTATAAACCCTCTATTCGGTTTATTTATCTAGAAGAGGCCAGTATTTCTATGCTCTTCTGTGTACTCAGAAGAGATCGTTATAAGCCTGTTATTCTGTGTGTCTATCTAGAAGAGGTCAGTATTTGTGTTCTCATCTGTGTGTTAAGAAGAGACCAGTATAAGCCTGCTATTCTGTGTATCTATCTAGTATAGACCAGTATTTGCCTGCTCATCTGCATGTCTGTATAGAAGAGGCAATTACTTGTCCGCTCTTCTGTGTGTCTGTCTAGTGGAGGCTTATATTTGTCTGCTCTTCCGTGTGTCTGTTTAAAAGAGGCCAGTATTTGCCTGCTCTTCTGTGCATCTGTCTAGAAGAGGCCAGTATTTGCGAGCTATTTTGTGTAAATGTATGGAAGAGGCAAGTATTTGCCTGCCTTTCTGTGTGAATTGCTTGACAGCTTTTTGTACATCAGTAAAGGTATGTTTTTGTCGCACATTCAGATTCATAATATAATGTAAATATAAATTCAAAATCCCATTCCATTTTTACAGCCTTATAATCTAAATCTTAGTGTGGAAAATGTGGCATATTTCTATACACATTCTTTTTGAGTTATTAGGATGTTTTTTAAACCTTTGCATTTATTCATCTGTAAATTTTCTTCCTCTTTCATAATATCGATCGGAGGCTGTGGGTGGGGCGAAAACATGTCCCCTGCTATTTGTGGCCATTTTTGAGCCAAATTATTTATTAATTTGAACAAAGCTAACTTGGAGCATGATATATTTTCACATACCATCCATTTCAATGATATGCATACATCAAAATTTTAATTAGCTTGTATTGACCTTGTCATTTAATAAATAAATTACCATATCACAATATATACTTTGTTATTTTAATTTGGACAAACTAAGTTAGTCTCTGCTCGATATTTAAATAACTGTCTAGCATAAATGCAAATTGTACTATTTATATTATAATGTTATTTATATTGGAATTTAAATTACTAGCATTTAATTAATCATTTTTATTCTAGCAATTGTTAAACTTGATATATAGTCAGGCTCTTATTATGCAAATGTCAGTCATTTTACTCATGATGCCGCATGGTCCGCGTGGAAGCATGGCAACATCTCCACATGTTCTCCAGGGCTTATAGACCGGCAGCCCAGAACACTTTGATCAAACGAACGAGGTACCAATATCTGATCACAGGAGTAAGGTTGTTGTAACCTAAGATATAAAGATATGGACGTCTGCCGGGGTCCCTCTGCTGCATGTGGCCCCTGGGATCCTGAGAGGGAGGCCAAAATAGGCCCTGGATCAAACATAGGAGGTACCAACTGAGTCCAGTTTTAAACAAAGGGGCATATAACACAAAGTACTGAATGGGCCATGCCAGACAAATTATCTGCTGCAAGGTGCCCACCAGGCGCCCTAAAATGGCCTCCAATTATGGTTTGGATTAAACATTGGGGATACCACACGAAAACAGTTCGAACTGAACAAGTGCCCCCCACAGAACACGGAATGGACCATGCAACACAAATCATTTTCTGCAAAGGGCCGCCAGACACCTGCGAAATGCAGCCCTACGGCCCCTTATCCTATAACTGACCTAGGGTAAATATTGTAATTACAGCTGGAAACCAGTTTTGAATAATCGTACACATCCTTTAGAGTAGAAATATCTCTCTGACAGACACATTTTCTGCTACAAAGGGCCCCCAATTTTGGTGTGCATCAAACATTGGAGGTACCACAATTCGAAATGCAAGAGAAACTGACTGCTACAAAGGGCCAGCCAGACACCCTCTAAGTGTGGGCCCAGTACCCATTATCCTTTAACTCATCTATGGAAACTGTGTAAATACCGCGGTATTTAAGTGTTAAATAATCTTACACAGCTTGTAGTACGATCAGCCTCTCCGGGGGGGGGGG
>JAVFBW010110906.1:0-16330 GCA_034783835.1 Mopalia ciliata | reverse complement strand
GATATAGAAATATATTCATACACAGTATCAAAATATAGCCTTTAAAATATGTTAAAATTCCGTCTCCTCGAACAACGTGCCATATCTTGTAACATCAACGCGAGACAAGTCTTTGTCCTCTGCTCTTCTTCTCTCAGAGACAGCTCAACCGTCCATGCTATCATAGACCAATTCGTGTCATTTTAGACGCAGCCTTTGGGAATTGGCTTCCCATTAACCAAACTGTAATGAAAGAACGAATGTGTGCTACTTCCGGCTATCGATCCGCTTTACGGCAGTCCCTAACTACCAGATACAAGGAAGGCAACACGCTGATGTTCGTGATCACTACGAGAGAAACTCTTATAATGACTTCTACTTTTACCGCTAGGTTCCATTAAGAAAAGTATCCCGGAGAGATCAGCATAAAAGGGCTTTCAACCAAGACATATATACTCGTGTCTATAAGCTCTCTTTCATTGTAATGACTACCCGTGGCCAATTTGCTTAGAAATACAAAGGCTTCCTAAGTAACCTTCTAGACATGGCTTCAGATGAATTCAACCAGAGGGTTTGGGACAAATATTGCAAGACTGTACGCTAACTCAACATGGGTAAAGTTCATTCGCATCTGTGTTTTATGTATGAGGTAACCTTAACGAATCCTGCACGGAGGTCTCAATCACGTATGTGATTACGTAAGGGAAACCGAGCGGACTCTCAGGAGCAGAGGTAATATGTTACGTAAAGCACCCCGGAGCTCGTATGGAATGGAAAGGAAATTGAAACCAAATTTCCATTTTTCTTAAGCCGTATTTCATTGTTTTCTCTAGGAAATTACAAATATGACGTACGCGTCAGTTGACGGTCGGTCTGAAATTGAATTCCCGAATCTTAACAGACTGCCCGTGCTCTTGGAATAGACAGGAATAATTGTAATGACAGCGTGTAACGGAATGGGATTTCTTCTTGCAAGAAACTGTGTTAAATACTTATTTCTGTAAAAAAAAAACATGTTCAGATTTCGTTACTCCGACATACTTTAGATTTCAAACGCTCTAAGTTTGAGATCTCTTAAAATTTATAACGTTGCGATATTGATCACTCAGAGGAGAAAGTCTGGTAAAAATGTCTCTCTTGTTAAAATTATTTAAACTAGGGGTCATCACCAAGCTATCATGCTTGACCAGCTGGGATTGGACAAGTTTCGGCACAAATTTGTATTGGCTGGTTTTCGTCAAGCGCCCATCCCACAAACGTATATGGTATGAAGCTTCTCACGATGTTTTACCACACTAGTTTGTCAGAGTATAATATGGGAAATCACTGTTCAACACAGCTTTTGGTTTATATTGTCCGCAAATCACTAATCTGCACGACCACAGATTTTGGTCGTTATTTTCCGGGATTGCACTGTTCCATAAAGCTGTTGGTATGTATACGTATGTGGGATGAAGTTTATCAAGATTTGTTCGAACACGGGCTAGGCAGAGTAAAATATGGGAAATCAATGAACCACACAGATTTTGGTCTAGTGTCTAGGATAGGACTTGTTATACACAGCTTTTAATTGTCAATGTCTTGGATATCACTGTTACATACAGTTTTTGGTTGTTATTCTCCGGGATATCACTTTCCACATAAAGTAAAATATGGGAAATCACTGATCCACACAGCTTTTTGTTTTTATTGTACGGGATATCCCTGTTCCATGCAGGTTTTTGTCGTCATTGTCCTGGATATCACCGTTACATACAGCTTTTTGTTTTTATTTTTTCCGGGATATCACTGTTCGGTACAGGTTTTGGTTTTTATTGTCCGGGATATCGCTGTTCCACACAGCTTTTGGTCGTCGATGTCCTGGATATCACTGGTCTACAATCTTTTGGTCGTTATTGTCCGTGATATCACTGGTCTATATGCTTTTGGTCGTTATTTTCCTTATTTCGACTATTCCGTTAATATCAACTATCCGACTGTTTACTGTTCGCATAGTTCTTGGTGGCAACTTACCACTATTTAATACATCAATTTCTCTGCAATATCTGCGCCCCGAGCGATGCACACTGTTATAAGCCTCAATCTCGTGGATTCCCCGGTCAGTGAAGAGATGGCAAACTGAGGCATTTGGAGGAAATACTAATCGGGCTGATTAAACAATCAGAAACTACTAGACGTTTGTGTTTAGAATTTTGAGAGTCAGCTTACATCGATACACATTATTACTAAGGCAAACCGCGTTATCCACAATGCCCAATCAAAGTCAATAGTCTCGACTTCACTAACTGACGTTACCGGAGGCTAATGGTTCAAACCCTTGGATTATATCCCCGCCTTCTGTTGACACAGAGTTGACGGGGATTACTTTGATTTAAGGTACCATTATCTCAGCAGCACAGCATCGATCTAGCTTTGTTGAAGCGCCCTTTGGAGCAAATGAGGCGTTTGTCTTTATTTATTTGCTTATTCTCATCGCACTCAACTGGTGTAGTTATTTGGACCTGAAGCGTCTGTTGCTCGAAGCGCTATTAAATTTAGTCCGCTATTAGATGACATTACACAATGTTGAAGGTATATCTCTAATCGGCTATTAGCGATTTCATATGGTGTTAGTGTCTTATTGTCTTTCGAGCAAGTGGCTCCAGATGCTGAAGTCATTTGGCATAAGCATCAGAATACCAAAGCCAGAAATTCTTGGAATCTTTTGGCTCGCCCGATAAAATTGATCTCCGACACCCTGCTAACTTAATAATTTGTGTATCTTTTAGAAAGTGAAGATTAACAGTAATTTCGTTATTTTGGGGTAACACTTCCTAAGTTTGAACAGATTCTAGTTCAGAAAATTTTGCAGGTTCAAACCCGTACGGGAATCGAAGGCCGGGTGATTGAGTGGTCTAGGTGGTCGGCATTTACTGCTGGCGATTCGGTGCCTACCTCGTGGGTTCGATTCCCAGATGGGTTTTCACCTGCAAAGTTTCTGAACTAGAATCTGTTCCAACTTGGAAAGAGACATCCCAAAATAACTCAAATACCCTTACAATAAGGCATCGAATCGTCAGCAGTAAATGCCGGCCACCTAGACCACTCAGCCTGTTACATTCAAGCCGGTTCCTAAAACATTGATGAATTCAATAAAGTTCCTGTGGTAATATAGATGTACCTTTCTTAAAAGAATTGCTCAGTAAATTGTGAATTATTTTTAGTTGAATCAGAGTTCGGCAATCACAATAAGAAGAACGTAAATTGCATTCGTTTATTCTGCAAATACGCCAACTTCAATTTCAAATTAAGTTAAGTAATGTCTTTAGTGCCAGGCATTTTAGACGAGACCAAAATGTATCTGTCAGTGGCATAAGGATAGAAATGTATTTATTGGAGTTCAAGAAAATAACATTAACTGCATAGTATCTTCAGCGGTATCTTGGTCAGTCAGTATAAACTCATTAGAGATTCCTTTAAGTGAGAAGTTAGCGGAGCCCTGGACAGACTGACTCGAACCCGTGGACGATACATCGAAGTAGGACTAGTAAGCAGACACGCTAACTACTAAGCCAAGCCAACGGGTGCGAATGATAGCGGCAGCAGTGATAATCAAAATGAGCATATTGCACTCATCCGCCAAGTAGCTGTTCGACCGCCCTAAGATAGTTGGAAGTAATTGGGACTGCACTGAAGTCAATTTGGAAGGGGAAAGTAGGGCTGTTTTGTGTTAGATCACTTCTCAGTCTGACTGTTCCCATATCGATCCGCGTGTCCAGTTAGTCCGGCCTCATGCTCTCTGTAATCAACAATTTTATTCAGGTTCTACGGCTTTGCAAAAAGATGGCTCTCAGAACAAACACGTTTCCTTTCGAATCAATAATGCCAGTTGTTCTTTGTATGTCGATATGGTTTGAAGTCAAGGTACCATACAGATCACGTCCATTCTACTTTATTGAGACAATCACCAATATATAGAATCGACACTGTTATAAGTCTACTTAACACTCTTAGAAAATATGGCTCTTATGGAACCTTTTACGGTTCTTCAGTCATGACTCTGGCGGAACTATTTATGGTTCTTTTAGGAAAGTATTTCGTCCTTTCTTATTATATCAAAGAACCGTTTTTGTTGTAATGGTTCCATATTAATGGTACCATATTTTCTAAAGACCTGTTTTTGCCGCTATGATTCGATACAGATGGCTCCATCTTTTCTAAGGAACCCTCAAAGATCCATTATTTTTAAGACTGTATATACAAGGCATGTCGCTCAGCGTGACCACACAGCTGTTAAACATTCATTTGGTCAAATGTAGTTTTCATGTACTCTCTATCGCAGATTCTTATGTTAACCTCGAGCACGCACAAGGTGTTATAAATGGAGAACTTTTTTTTAAGAGCGACTGCAAAATATGAGAGGACACAAATCATATTGTGTGAGAAACCCACACAGTATATGTGACAGGATGTCGATATAACTGTAAAACATAATTTTATTTTGTATATTATATTTGAGTTAGAAAGTCATATACGTACGTGTGTATGCAATAATTTAAAATTATTACGATATAGAAATATATTCATACACAGTATCAAAATATAGCCTTTAAAATATGTTAAAATTCCGTCTCCTCGAACAACGGGCCAGATACATATAGCTTGTAACATCAACACGAGAAGAATCTTTGTTCTTTCCCTTGTTCATCAACCTTTCATGTCTACCAGAGACCAATTCATGTCATTTTAGACGCAGCCTTTGGGAATTGGCTTCCCATTAACCAAACTGTAATGAAAGAACGACTGTGCGCCACTTCCGGCTATCAATCCGCTTTACGGCAGTCCCCAACTACCAGATACAAGGAAGGCAACACGCTGGCGTTCGTGATCACTAGGAGAGAAACTCTTATAATTACTTCTACTTTTACCGCTAGGTTCCATTAAGCAAGGTATCTCGGAGAGATCAGCATAAAAGGGCTTTCAACCAAGACATACATACTCCTGTCGTCTATAAGCTCTCTTTCATTGTAATGACTACCCGTGGCCAATTTTCTTAGAAATACGAAGGCTTTCCTAAGTAAACTTCTAGACATGGCTTCAGACGAATTTAACCAGAGGGTATCGCACAAATATTACGAGATTGTAAGCTAACCTAACATGGGTAAAGTTCATTTGCATCTGTGTTTTATGTATGGGGTAGCCTTAACGAATCCTGCACGGGGGTCCTACGTAAGGGAAATCGAGCGGACTCTCAGGAGCAGAGGTAATATGTTACGTAAGCACCCCGGAGCTCGTATGAAATGGAAAGGAAATTGAAAACAAATTTCCATTTTTCTTAAGCCGTATTTCATTGTTTTCTCTAGGAAATTACAAATATGACGTACGCGTCAGTTGACGGTCGATCTGAAATTGAACTCCCGAATCTCAAAAGACTGTCCGTGCTCTTGGAATAGACAGGAATAATTGTAATGGCAGCGTGTAACGAAATAGGATTTCTTCCTGAAAGAAACTGTGTTTCTGTAAAAAAAAAAACATGTTCAGATTTCGTTACTCAGGCATATACGCTAGCTTCCAAACGCTCTAAGTTTGAGATCTCTAAAAATTTATAACGTTGATATACTGATCACTACAACGGAGAAAACCGGATAAAAATATCTCCCTTAGAGGAGATAAATGTACAAAACTTAACTTGGTGGTTTCAAATAGCGTTGTTTTGGAATACATTTGAAGTGGTATTTCTCTTAATGCATCTTTTTTTAAAGCTGTGTATATTAAGACTTGGAAAGTTGCGTGTTTATATAAATCGACATAAACGTCCGAACAAGTAAAACATAACTAAATATAGAAATAAACAGAGATTTCTCGGAAGTCTATTTCTAATTTATATCGAAATATTATCATTATCTGATAAATTATGTAACATAAAAACACATTTGACAGCTTTTAAGATTTTGCGTATTCCAAAATGTAACGTTATTGCCATAAAACAGGTCACTCTATGGATTAATGAAAAGCAGTTACCAGTATAAACTAAACGTATATCTGTTTCATCTTTAGAAATAACGTATGCTCTACAATTTTTTTGGTTACGTTCCGTTCCAACGAAGGTAAATCATGATCGGTGTGGTAAGTTGTACCTGTTGATTGCATGTATACTTGATTTTCTTAGGGGAGGTATAATGCATTATACACGCCCGAAACGGATTTAACTCCGGTAGAGTTCTTTTGCAATTGTATAAAGCGTGCATTATGTTTAGATCGTTTCCCTTGGCATCGACTCAAGGTCCATTGATATTACTCGGGTATCATTGAATGGTATCGACTGCTAGTCCCTCGGGGGATCAGTGTATATTTCAGGTGTACATTATATGGTTTAATCGGTGGGCAGGTAAATACTTTGATCCGGAAATTAACTTAACACAGTCATGAGGTCAAGTGTGGGCCACCTTGAGAGATATTGATTTGTAGACTGGTACGACTGGTAAAAATGTATATATGGCAAAAAATTATTTCTAAATTTGGTAGGTACCAAATATATAAATAATTCGTCCTATACATATTTTTTTAAATAAAGTGTTGAACAATAAGTTTTGCCTATCTGTTTGAGTGTTGTACCCTAAAGGCTTGGACAATAAAATTGTATGGTATGGTAGAAATACGGTGTACGGTTGTGCAGCTGTATTTAACGCTTAAAAACAAATGCACTTTCGCACTGTGTGCTCCGAGTTGAAATCATTCAAAACTGAACAGCCGCAAACTACAGTACTTGGCATTAACGTTGTGAGTCTGGATTGTCAGCTTAAATGAAAACAATTTATTACTAAGGAAAATAATTTTGTTGACACTGAATAATCAAAGTCGATAGTGTCATCTCGACCTCACAAACCCCTCCCAAATACCCCTTACCTCTGTTGATATAAAATTAACCACCATTAATGTAATTTAAGATATCATTTACTTAAAAATCATTACATCGATCTAGTTGTGATGAAACGTCCTCTATGCCGAACACCCCATTGTCCGATTTATTGACCAAATGGCATCACACTTGACTGACTTAATAATTCACAGGCACTAACCTTGGAAACAATAGAGTTGTTCTATGACAATAAGTTTGGCTTAAGTTGTTTGGCTTAACGATAATGACAACAAACAATACGCTAGTACTGGTCGTCGTGGAAACTACGAATAATTTATGTAATAAGTAACCGGTAACTTCATAAATGATCGACACTGGCTACTCAAAGTCGATTGTGTTCTCTCGATCCTACAAACTGAGGTTGCCAGGCGCTAAACTTTCAGACCACTTGATTATATC
The DNA here is from genome assembly GCA_034783835.1 of Mopalia ciliata. Classification (NCBI taxonomy): domain Eukaryota; kingdom Metazoa; phylum Mollusca; class Polyplacophora; order Chitonida; family Mopaliidae; genus Mopalia; species Mopalia ciliata. Next base: position 9,054 of record JAVFBW010110906.1, on the reverse strand, counting down.
CCTCCTTTCTGTTGATAAGGAATTAACCGCCATTACAGTGATTTAAGGTACCGTTACTAAATGGCATTACATAAATTACCCGTTTCACTGATTTATTGACCAATTCGCATCACACTCGACTGACTTCGTTATTTCAAGCATTATCCTTGGAAACAATGGAGTTGTTTTACGACAATTATTTTGGCTTAAGATGATAATAACAAAATGACAATACATAACGTTAGCACTAGTCGTCATGGTAACTATAAACATCTTATGTTAAATAAAAGATCCCGCATGGAGACATAACGCAACCAAATTCAAACCATGATCATGTAATTAAGAAGTTTTCAATTCTGGAAAGATGTCCTTCTTCCTTTCGAATTATAATTTTTGGGTGTATGATTTGAATGATGTTATATTAATTCATAGTCGGACCGAGGGTTAGGAGGGGTGTCCATGTTTCCCCGGTACTCTTGGAACTTAGACTGTTTGTTTGTTTGATTGGTGTTTAACGTCAAGAGTATTTCACTTATATGACGACGGACACAAGTACAGAACATCACAAACAAATCTGCATTCCGTTACCCTTTAGCTCTGCGAACACCAGGGCCACAGAAAGCAGCCTCTTTTCTTGCCTCTTACGATCGACCGAGGAAGCCGAGGGAGTATTCTGAGCGACCATGGCCCACCCGCTCCCTCACGGAGACGATCGACCGAAGGAGTATTCTGCAGGACCATGGCCTACCCGCTCCCTCACGGGGCTCGGAACTTAGAGGCAACATAAAACTGATCGGTTTGTGAGACCACTTTACTTTGTCCTGTGATTGTCCCAGTTATGTTCCGTGTCTTGTCTTTGTTGCCAGTGGTGTCAAGGGAGTTCGGTGTACGATTGGCGTTTCATACGCTTTCTCGCGTTACATTTTTTATTTACAGTCAACAAGCCAAAGTGTTATCTTTAACGTCACGTTATGTTTTACCTATAATAAATGATAATTATGCCAATTATGACCTTAGATACGGAGTTAACCAAGATCAAACGAAAGAAGACTGCAATAGAAAAATCAACAACATTTCAAAACTCATTTACTTTTGGCATAAAGATAGAAATGAAGTTAACATTATCCTGGTCAACAACTATAAACTTGTTAGTGATTTCTTTTAGTTAAAACCTCGCTTAGTCTTAAACCTTGTTAATGATAAACCATTAAGGAGCTTATATTGACATACACATAGCACTGTATCTATATACATTATCTAATATAATGGTTAAAATATCGTCCAATCGCATAACAGATCACAAGAATGTTTCTTACAACCCGACAAGGGACTTTGCTACTTCCATTCTTCTCTCAGAGAGTGTCCCTGCACTGTTTATCAACCTTTCCTTTCTATCAGGGACAAGCACATGTCATTTTTAACACAGCCATTGGAAATTGGCTTCTCATTAACGAGAATGTAATGAAAGAGCGACAGTGTGCCACTTCCGGCTATCGATCCACTTTATGGCATTCCATAACTGGCACATGCAAGGGATACAAGCTGCTAACGATCGTGATCGAGATTAGAGAAACTGTTATAATGACTTCAACTTTTGCCGCTGGGTTCAATTGCTAAAGGTATACTGGTGAGATAGGAATAAACTTACACATTCGAGTCTGAAAGCTCTCTATCACTGTAATGACCACGCGTAGCTTATTTTCTTTACTCTACAAAGGTTTTCTTAAGCCTTTCATTAATATCGCGAGCTCGTGCATTAACATGGGTAAAGTAAATTTCCAGCTTTGTTTTTATTTGTATAGGCTATAACATGAAAAGAACTATGCACGGAGTTTTTAATCCCATTCATCTACGTGACAAGGAGACAGAAAGAGACTTGATTCATCGAAACAAGAGAGAATATATTTCTTAAAACACATGGGAACTCATGTGAAATTAATGGGAAATTCATACCAAATGTTTGTATTCCTTTTGTGATTTTGTCAGCATCCAGTACCATCTAGCTTTTTGACACAAACTGCATTCTTTGGGAAAACGCCGCGCCATAACGACACAGTCTTCTGGGAAGTCACGTGGTGGAGATCTTTTCTTAGTCACAGTTACGTAAAATTCTAGGGCTTAAATTTGCTAATACCAGATTAGGGACAGATCTTCAACATGACGTGACCCTCTGGCTAACGGCAGTTTGTTTGAAGAGTAAAGCAAAACTGTCTTTATTTGGCATTTGAGGAAAATTATTTTTCCAATATTATGGAAATGCTTCACATCTTTGTTGTGCTAGTGTCAATTATTGTTGGAATACACTGTCGTGATATAAGGGTAATAACCTTGAACGGCATAAAACATCAATCAATCAATCAATCAATCAATCAATCAATCAATCAATCAACAGATGATTAAATTGATTAGCGCTTCGAACAACCGGCCCCAGCTGGTAAAAACTTTGTAAATGTGTTATGTTGGTCAATATAAACTGGAACAAATTTTTATTTCGCGAATAATAAAATCAGATCATCTTGCTGACGACTAGAGCACTATTTACTATAATTTACCGAATATCATTCCACAAGATAGGCTGGTTTATGGCCAAGCAGTTTGTTTGTTTGTTTGATTGGTGTTTAAGGTCGCACTCAAGGGTATTTCACTTATATGATGATGGACACAAATACAGAACATCACAAACAAATCTGCTTCTCGTTACCCTTTAGAACTGCGAACACCAGGGCAACAGAAAGCAACCTCTTTTCTCGCCTCTTACGATCGACTGAGGAAGCCGAGGTATAGTATTCCGCATGACCATGGCCCACCCGCTCCCTCACGGGGCTATGGCCAAGCAGTGTATGTTATACGACAAAAAAATGTTCTGATGTCGTTGGTCGATTCGATAACCTATATTTTCAATGGATTTTAAAGTAATTCATTTCTATTCTGCCCTCAGCAAATATGACATAAACCAATAGAAATGATTTTTCTAGTCACATGTGTAAACAACTGTATATGAAGAGGTTACAACGAAAAGACACAAGGTTCTTCATTTCATCCTAGATAGACTTACATTATCCAAACAAAGACAAGATAAATATATAAAAATGAATAATCTGTATATTTCCTGACAGTCTGCTTCCGGTTAATGGTATCAGTAGATACAATTATATAGCGAGTATATAGGCACCGACGATTGACAAGTTAAGGCATTGGATGAAAACTTTAGAAGCTGTGATGTGCAGTGCGACATGTACTGTTATTGTAAAAAAAAAAACAACACTTCCCTATATGGGAGTGATGAGTCGCTCTTAACGTCAGTAAACCAACAAATGTGTTAATTTTTGTTAAATGACCTCTTCCTGTCCCCAACTCGTCTTCGTTACGATCCTTTAGAAGCTAGCCCTCAATTTGTGTGTCACTATCCAAACTAATATAGCTGGATATTAATATCTTATTGGAAAATGAACTTTTATGCTCAAGTTAATACCTGTTGATTGTATGTATACTCGATTATACTCGAGGTATAATGCATTATACACGTCCGAAACGGATTTAACTCCGGTAGAGTTCTTTTGCAATTGATCTCTAAGCATTCATTATGTTCGGATTGTGTCCCTTGGCATCGATCCAAAGTCCATTGATATTACTCGGGTATCATTGAATGGTATCGACTGTTAGTTCTTCGGTTAATCAGTGCATATTCAGGTGTACATTATATGGTTTAATCGGTGGGCAGTTAAATACTTTGATCCGGGGATTAACTTAAACCATGAGGTCAAGTGTGGGCTTCCTTGAGATTTATTGATTTGTAGCCTGGTATATAAATAATTTTGTCACGTATATATTTTAAATGAAGTGTTGGGAATAAAGTTTGTCTGTCTTTTCCATTGTCCTTCACAACACGCTGGAACAATTACGATTTTATGGTATGGGAGCCATAGGGTGTAAGGTTGTGAAGATAAATAACTGTATTTAACAGAAAAACAAATTCTCTTTTACACTGTGTGTTCGGAGTTGAAGTCAACCAAATAGAATGATTTATTGAGTAAAAAATAAGCAATAATACACCTGCATTGGACAGCTACAAACTACAGTACATGGCCTTAACGTTGTGAGTCTGGATTGTCAGATTGAATCGAAACTATTTATAACAATAAAGTACAACCATGTTGTCGACACTGGATAATCAAAGTCGATTGTGTTCTCTCGGTCCTACAAACTGACTTTTGATATAGAAATAACCGCCATTAATGTCATTTAAGATATTATATCGATCTAGTTTCTTTTATAAAACCTCCTTTATAGCAAATCACCCCTTAGTCCTATTTATTGACCAAGTCGCATCACACTTGACTGACTTCGTTATTTCCAGGCACTAACCTTGGAAGCAATAGAGTTGTTCTACGAATTGTGGCTTAAGTTGTTTGGCTTAAGCTGTTAACACAGCACACAATAAGTTACAACTAGTCGTCATGGAAACTACGATCATCTTATGTTAAGTAACTGGTAGCCTAACTTTAAAAAGGACCCCTTGTGGAGACGTGCTACATTTAAACAGTGCGGAGCTGATAATTGTCCTATGATAAAGAATGTGTATCCATATAGACTTAATTTGTGCAAATTTGAATAAGAAAAAATGTTCATTGTCCATTCGAAATGATACTTTCTTATGCAAAAGTTGAACTATTTTATGTTAATTCATTGTTTAAAATCTGCAATGGAAAAAGGGCTATAAATTGGTCAAACGTATGTATTTTTGGCATGAAGATTTAAATTTATTTCCGGAAAGAAAGTTTAATTCAAAGTATATAGAACATTATACAGGTCGGCCGTAGTGATTTGTTAGAGATGCCGTGAAGTGGAATGTCGCTGAGCCCTAAACGACTTTCATTATATAGTATTGGGTAGCTTTATTGCTATTTTACTCACCATGCATATTATCGAGGGCGGCAGACTATGAGACGGGGAATTCACAGGTAATCAGGACTTACTCGAATAGGCATATTGGATCGAGTGGTTATATTGTCCACATCCAAACGCGACTTTTCATTTAAACAGCTGCCCCACTTCCGTAAGTAATTTGGTAGCAATTCTGACCGACTGGGCTGGGCCGAAGTCAATTGGGAAGAAAAAGTACTCGCTTTTCAGGCTAGATTACTGCACAGGCTGATTGCTTTCATATCGAACTGCATGGCCAGATAGTCCGACTTATTGCTCTGTCTTATTCTCTATATTATTCGGAAAAAGATGTCAAAGTAAACAAATATATGCCCTTTCTAATCAGTATTACAAGCTCTTCGTTTACTGTTGTTGTGAGTTAAAGCCAACGCATCAATGAGATCACATCAATCCCAGATTAGTGAATCAAAACTTGAAGTTGATAGAATGCATGTTGTTATTATTATTTTTTTTAAATGTTCAAGGAATAGTTGTGCTTTAATAATTGTTAGGCTTGTTTGTTTCGGTTTAAAGTCGAACTCAAGTGTATTTCACTTATATGATGACGGATTGTCCACTTCACACCTTATTATGGTGGAAAACCGGGACGAATCCTCGTAAAAACCGCGATTACCGGAGCCACAACATGTGACTGGCTCATATACGTTATTGTCGACTGCCGAACTCGATCCGGTGAACGGTACATCGAAGCAGGTTCAGTTTAGAATCGTTAGACAGAGCGTATAACATTTCACCTTTTACCTAATCATAAATACGATGATGATGGAAGTTAAGAGCGACTGTGTGATTGGATAATTAGTCTCTCATACTATTACATATACACCATAGATGCGATAGGCTGTCGATGTAACTCTAAAATATGTTTCAATATTGTATACATATATCTGTCATCAAATCGATATTTTGTTTGATTTGGGATTTAACGCCGTACTTATTATTGCACTCATATAGCGGTTTGCCAGCCCAATCGGTAAGGGAAATCCCCCTTCGACGACCCCCAGCAATAGGGACAAATACAGGACGTGATACAAATACATACAAAACAGATCGGCTACATGTTGCCCCTTAGCTTTAAAAGCACCGGGACAACATGAAGCTCCCTTCCAAACCTTAAACATTACCAAGTGGAAGACAAATTCATCTGAAAAATTTGAGATAATAATAAGGATTGCACGGGAGCTTATAGCTTGTTTGTTTGTTTGATTGGTGTTTAACGTCGTACTCAAGGGTATTTCACTTATATGACGACGGACACAAAAACAGGACATCACAAACAAATCTGCTTCCCGCTACCCTTTAGCTCCGTGAACACCAGGGCAACAGAAAGCAACCTCTTTTCTCGCCTCTTACGATCGACCGAGGAAGCTGAAGGAGTATTCTTCAGGGCCATGGCCCACCCGCTCCCTCACGGGGCAATAAGGAAAGAAGATGATAAAATTTGTAGTACTGTTTTGTTATGCAAAACATTATTGAAAAAGGATGGCTTGCATAAATGTCTAATAAGGAAAATGTCTGGTGGGGATAACGAAAATGGGGTTAAAATGTAAAAGACTTATTCTTTTTATTGGCACTCTCTGAATGGGGAAAACAGTTTTATTATAATATAATAGGCCAAACTGCCATTTAATGATCTTGACCTTGAAACCACTACACTTAAATCATTATCAGTCAATGTGACAAACCTGTAATTTTCTTGACAATAACAATAATGATCTCCACGAGAGCCAGAGGGTTGATTCTGAAATGGTTAATAAATATGACCTTAAATTGATTGATTGGTCCGTAACAATATACATGTACTCACAAATATTAAACTAAAAGACAGTGGTGTACACCAGCAGTTATTGTCACACATACACAACATTAAAACCCCAAAGCTTAAATGATTTTAAAACAATGGTTAGTATTGCTCCTCTGTCCTGGTCTTAGCTCCAATATCTGCAGCATCTTATGTTCTCAAAAGTAAAAGTTAAAGGTTTAAAGTAAATCTTGAAAAAAAGGATTTGGTTTGATGCAATAGGCTTAACTTCAACCAGACATAAAAAAAGCAAAACAAAATTTTTTTTCCGATAAAAAATTCAATAATTACAACTAGGAATATCTATATTTTATTGAATGTAATTTTAATCAAAGCTTTTTCTACAAACACAAAGGGCTAAATGGCATCAAATTGTGTGTATGTTTAATTTTGGAAAATGAAGGCCTGATAAGTAATAAATGATTAATTGATAAAATAGTTCTAAAGGCAAATTAAAAATATACCTATGCTCAAAGTCAGCGATGAAGTTTTCATAAAGCTGAAAAATAAAAAGTCATCTGAATTATTTATTCAAATATCAATGTATTTGTGTAAGAGTTTAATATCCCCCTAAGAATTACATGTACATTATAAGGACAGTGGTTACTATAGTAACAGCTCACACATTGACTTAAAAAAAGGGAAAAAGAAATCTTAACAGAATGCAAGCCAATCCCACAATAGCAGTCCTCTCATTGACAAAAAGTTCAATTGATAGGGGTATATTCTCATGTTCTATCCAAGTCCACATAATTTGTTTGTTTGATTGTTTGTTTGATTGGGGTTTAACGTCATACTCAAAGGTATTTCACTTATATGACAACGTGCCAGCCCAATGGTGAAGGAATCCACCCTCGACACCACTGGCAACAAACAAAGACAGGACTGGAGAAATACCGGACAACAACAGGACGCAATACAGACACCACAAACAGATCAGTTTCCTGCTCCCTTTAACTCTGAGAGCACCAAGGCAACATGAAGCTCCCTCCAACCACCCGACCAAGTCCACATAAAAAGTATTTGTATTTCAGACAAATTACATGTATGCCATGATATTATTAAATCTCCTACATAATGGAACTTATTTTCCAGAAGCTTTAAGAACATGTGTAGGTGTTGAAGGTTGCATACAAGGCCACCAACAATAGAACATGCTATATTGTAATGAAACTAATAAAATTATTTCAAACATGTCATGAATAAATTTTCTTTCTTTCTAGTTTTTTTTAGTATATCTTTTTTTTTTTTTTTTTAACTGAAGGAGACCAACCTGCAGCAGTCCATCCCCTTTGTCAAAGATTGGATCCTTGACAAATGTCAGCAACTTCAAAGTAATCTGGTGCCATAATCTGAAAAAACAGAACATGGTTGCACATGTTTGTTTTAAGTTGTCTTATATATGTGCCAAACACATTTACTTATGACAGTATATATCATATCAGTAAAATAAAATCTTACAGTGCAGATAATCAACAAAAATAAATCTAAAATAAAAAAAGACAATTTTATATTTATGAAACAGTAACAGCTGTAAGTCTTTCCATTCATTTTATAAGACGTGATCACAACATAAGTGTTTAAAAGTCGTGATAGAGATAAAAAGTCGTGATCTTGATATTAAAAGTTGTGATCTCGAGATAAAAAGTTATGATCTCGACTTAAAGAGTCGTGATCTCAAGTTTCTATATCGTTTTTTACTTATAACCTGGCCCCAATAGGCTTCCATACGTAGACAGACAGTTTGTGAGCAAAATAATTTTTCAATAAAAAGGACACTTTTGTTTTTAGCTACGTCATTTGGTTGTGTAATTAAAAGTAAAGTGACAACCAAATTGTACAGCAATGTCAAGGTAAACAGTAAGATTAGTATACTGCGCCTCGCTAGGACCGTCTGATCTGAAAAGGACTCCCTGAAACCCCATCATGGCGAGAGCATACAATCAATTGACAATGAAGCTGCATGCATCTACATCGGTCTACGTTGTGACTGGTTTCATGTGCTTTTGCCAGTGACCAATGGTCATAAATTCAATTGGAAGACAATTTATATAGTTAGTTTGTTTAGTTTATTTTTTTGATAGTTCAACAGCTATTAAATTTTTCTTTTGATTTGAAAGAAAAAACAGTTGATTGTTCCGATTTAAAATATTACAATGGCCATAAAGAATCCAAGTCATTCATTTTTGTTGCCACTCATAAATAAATTCTTTAACTCAGAATGGATATACAGCTTTGCAGAAGTAGGCCTATACAAAAGTCAACAACATGTTAAATAGTAAAGTACACTTTGTTGTTTTGTATAACAACTCTAAGACATCTTATTTTACATC
>JAVFBW010110895.1:0-16332 GCA_034783835.1 Mopalia ciliata | reverse complement strand
CTGAAGCTATTGACCTCTTCTTGTGTCCTGGTGATCTCTGAGCTATGGACAAGCTATTGACATCTCTTGTGTCCTGGTGATCTCTGAGCTATGAACTGACGCTATTGACCTCTTCTTGTGTCCTGGTGATCTCTGAGCTATGGACTGAAGCTATTGACCCCTTCTTGTGTCTCGGTGATCTCTGAGCTATGGACTGAAGCTATTGACCTCTTGTTGTGCCCTGGTGATCTCTGAGCTATGGACTGAAGCTATTGACCTCTTCTTGTGCCCTGGTGATCTCTGAGCTATGGACTGAAGCTATTGACCATCTCTTGGGCCCTGGTGATCTCTGAGCTATGGACTGAAGCTATTGACCTCTTCCTGTGCCCTGGTGATCTCTGAGCTATGGAGCAACAGAAATCGGATAAATTTACACAAAGTCTGAATGCCTTATGTTTCACTCCCACTGATTGTGTTGTATCTTTTAATTGTTTCTTGACATTAACCTATGTGATGGGGGTTTCCTTTACCCATTGGGCTTCCGTGATCGGAAACTATACTAGGTAAGGTATGAAAGCTCTGATCCTGTCGGGTTTAGGGCAAAAGGGAGCCAATCCTGCCTTTGTTTTTTGTCCTGCTTTGGTTTTTCTCAAGTCTTTTTTCTGTTTTTTTTTTTTTTTTTACATGTCTTTGATTTTTGTTAATTTCTTTCACCCATTTGACTGGTATGCATGAGTGAACTTAACGTATGTATGCCAATCAAACAGACAACTTTTCCCCTTTTGTTTAAAGTGCTGTTTTTAAGTACATAAGCTTTTCATAAACCTTTCCATACATATTTAGTATAATATCAAATAATCAAAATTGTTATACGTTAAATTTTTGGTAAGGTGCATGAAATATTTAATCTTTCCTTCTACTTTTTCAAAAAAATTGGGCTGGGAAAAATACGAAGAGTGCATCTCATAGAAGGGTTTTGATGACCTTGTATTTAGATATGGTTTTCGAGAAGTTTGGTTGAAGCAAGGAACAGGTGGTAACAAACAAACTTTACCGTACAGTATTCAAACAGAGATCTTTATATAAATACAAACAGGAGGAGCTAGAGTTAATTGGCAGTACCAGGTATGATTGAAATACCAAGACTATAAAGTCTTCATAGAAACGGAATTGTACTGCTAGACTCAACCCTAAATATTTTCAGAAGAGACTTGGCAAAATTGTGAGTTAGAACTGCTTATGGAGAAGTAGACATTGGGCAAAGAAAAGGCACTCTGCAGAAATTAAGGAATTGGTATCTCTGTAATATAGAGGCCATAGATGATCAGTTTTATGTTATGATATATTCTGGTATCTAAACTAAAAATATTTAACCGAGAGGACACTGTTCAAATTAATCAGTTAATCTACTCAAACAACTGGACGTATTCTGTATCAAGTCCTAAAGAAAAGAATGTCTACATGTAAATTATATATTAAAAAAAATCTTTTTTTCCAAATGTATACTAGTTTTTGCATGTTGCAGTGATTATCATGTATTATTGACGTTGGGTTTGTGGCGATAAAGACAAATAAAGACTGCCATTAAATAGTGACATTAGTTTGTCTTCAAATGAATAAAATACCCAACAAGAATAGATAAACATGACCATTCTGTAACATGGAGTGCCTTGTTGCTCTCGGACCTAAGGTGTAACATGAGCACGAAGTGTTTGTGATCTTATGCCTGTGATTGGTTGCTGCCGGTGCTGTCATCAAAGGTGGTTCCCTTCACCCATTGGTTAGGCACCCTGTAACATGGAGTGCCTTGTTTCTCTCAGACCTAAGGTGTAACATGAGCATGAAGTGTTTGTGATCTCATGCCTGTGATTGGTTGCTGCCAGTGCTTTCATCAAAGGTGGTTCCCTTCACCCATTGGTCTGTCATCTCATGAGTGAAAATTCTTAAGTACAATGTTAAACAGTCCAACAAAACAAGCAATCACCCAAGCAATAGATTCTGATTACAAATTATTTTAAAAAATATATTTAAAATTTTAACTATTTTCTATTAGATTACCTCTGTTATCCAAGTTTGAGATATTTATGTTTATTGGTATACATGCTGTAATGGTTCTCTATGTGAATAACTCAGAGCTGTCACTAGACCATATTAAAGAGCACTGTTTGTGGTTTAGTGAGAATTAGAGTATAATATCTCAAATACTGAGAAACTGAGAATTAGAGTATAATATCTCAAATACTGAGAACCAGAGTATAATATCTCAAATACTGAGAAACTGAGAATTAGAGTATTATATATCAAATACTGAGAATTAGAGTATAATATCTCAAATACTGAGAACCAGAGTATAATATCTCAAATGCTGAGAAACTGAGAATTAGAGTATAATATCTCAAATACTGAGAACCAGAGTATAATATCTCAAATACTGAAGCCCTTCCAGCAATCAAATAACACTTGGCAGTCAGATGCTAAAATATCCTACATTCTGTACTGTGCATGTCTAGTGCTATTTGCAAAATTGCTTCCCAGTGGATTTATTTGGCTCTTTTAATTACCTCCCTTTGTTCTGATGCTGAGGATTCAGTAGTTCGTGTTGACTGTATCTCTTTGAGCGGCCAACTCAGTAATTATCTGTAAATGTCCGTATGTTTAGGAACTCCTTTCCTACTAATACCTATAATAGCTCCATTCATAGACCTACAAACAGTCCTCGTTGGATCAGCCTCTTTTTGAGAACTGGTCGACAGACTCTCAATTTCCTGGTCAAACACATGTAATGACATTTCGTGTTGGCTCGTTGAAATCCTCCAGAATTAACACACACAAGCATTATCCAGAAATCAACCCACCCTTTCCTCTTTCCATTTTGATTATTGACCAATTTATATAGACATTCCACATACTGGTAATATATTTTCAAATCAGTTTGCACCATGATCAAATTAACTATTTAAATAATTTGTTGTTTTATAATTATGGAGAATAGACAGATGCAAATGTCAGCAGTCTTAAATATCAACATTGTTCTTTTTCTGTAAATTGAAACTTGTTACCTGTCTTTAAATAAATACCATTTTAAAAATGTGTTTAAGAAACTAGTCAATAAACATTCGTGTTTTTTTTTCAAAGTTCTTTTTTATGTTTTTGTTTGTTAATTTGAATGAGAAATCTGTTTTTGAATGTGCCACCAAAATGACTCAATAAAGTTGAATAGTTGAGGTTATTCATTTGAATATCACAATGGTATGGTCATTTTCTCACCTTTATTTCTATTCATCTGAACTATTGTTAGTTGGGTGGTCCCAGAAATGGAGAGGAGAACATGTGGTAGAGACAGGTTTAAGAGAAGTGAATTCCGGTATAGAGATGACCTCAAGCCACTTTGTCCATCTGTCCAGCCCAATTACCCTGCTGTTTTTCTAATCAATATCCCCTGGCCGGAAAGCCTACGGTCATCTGACTTTGCCAGCTGAACCAAGGAAAAACCCAATTGCCATTCAAACCACCCTGAAATATTGATGTCTAGGGAGACAGAAAATGATCCAAGGATTTAGAGATAAGCATTTATGAAAATAGACTATTCTGTTAGGTCACATTTGATGACCTTATCTTTTCCAAGGGAAAATTTATTGTGAGCTGAACATTTTCCATTTGCTATCTTTCAAAATTGCTTTTGCCACACTTCACTTCAGTTCACGGATGATATACCTCAAAGAGACCGTGTCTGTTGTACATAAATGTTTTCACACTTTTTCTTTAAGAGTCACTTCACTTGCACAATGTACTGAACATTATGGCTGTAACAAGCTCTCAACTTTTTATAGACTAGCAGGGGGTTGGGAGGGAGCTTCCGGTTGCGCTGGCTCTCTCAGAGCCAATGGAAAAAGGGAAGCGATCTATTTGGGATGTCTGTATTGCATCCTGTAATTATCCTATATTCGTCCTGTATTATCTTTTTTGTTTTGCCATTGACATCAAGGGTGGTTTTGTTCACCTAATGGGCTGACACACTGTCATGTGAGTGACATAACCTTGAATATGGTGTTAAACCCCATTCAAACAAACCTAGTTTACATAGTTTAAGGATTAAAAAGGCCAAACTAATGTTCATTCAAAAATGAGCAAGTCTATAAAACACTTATCAGTATTATGAAAGGGGTTATTGATGGTGATGGTTGAATCTTTTATCACAAGTTATTTTTCGATATATATTATTATTTATACATATAGGTAATACATTTATTGATATCAATAATGAAAATATTTTAAGTGTGAATTAAATGAATAAAGGAATCTTTATGGCAAAATAATTAATTACCTATATCCATAAATGAATTATCAATATAAATAAAAATATAAACAATTCAGTGGTATCAATAATTATTATATTGATATCCAAACTGATAAATGATAATATATTGATATTGATAAATAGTGTTTCCATGTCAGAATATGAAAATTATGTATTGCCCTAAATTCTTTGTCATAATAAAAAAATAACCTCTACCAGCTAGTAGGCACATTTGGTTATTTTACATAACTATTTTTGCACTTTGTTAATAGCTATGCATAAACCTGCATTTTGGCAATGGTTTCGAGACTTTTCTGAGTCTTAAATTTACCATTATGTTCATGTTTATTTGTTTTATATAAACCATTTTATACCCTTGATTGAATTGTGTAATCAATTTCAAAAGATTATGATTGAGACAAAAAAGTTTTTATTCTGAAACCCATATAAAACAAATTGTAGAACAATTCTTTCCTCACTTCTGATATTTAATAATGTATGGCATTGGCTAGTCATGATTTTGGTCTGTGGGATTTCTGATGATTTCTGCTTAGTCAAGTGTTTATAATCCACTGTGAGTCTTAACTTGGCAAAGTTGTTAGAATAAACAGAGCAGGGATATTACTTTAGTATCTAACCTTTTATCCTCTCAGTTTGGATCCTTTCTATCTAATAAATTGTTAACACCATCTGCTTTCTAAAAACACTAAATCATTAAGACAAAAGCACTCTATAGTAATACCATACAAATTGCCTGCGAAGGTAGAATTGGTTTTCCATATAAACGATTCTCAGAGATTCCATCTACAAGAACTAGAGTTCCCCGTGGGATATTATCTGCACAGCCAAACCTTACACACTCCTCTAAGTCACATTTTATTGGTGTTTATCCAAGGACTGTTTTTAATACCAGTCACTTCTCAAATTTCCTCAACCATATCATTAGTTTGTTACCAATATGTTCGCTTAACACTGCTATTTTTTGGCAGGAGAAAAGTCAACCAAGAAACACAATCCTCAACACTTAGAAGTTGACTGTTCTCTAAACAGGATCCTTTTCTAATTTCCTTTTCTAGATTGGCAGAAAATCTTCAGCTGATTCTAGAATGAGAACAGATGGATTTTCATAACAGGGAATCTGCCTGGATCTGTTAACTCTAATATTATAACTGTGTTTTAGCCAGGAAGTGTGCATGTTGTTGAATAAACCTGAGTTCCATTCCCATGTTTATACTAACGGGAAGAGTAGTTTTGGCACCTTTCATTGCAATATCTTTCATAAATGTCTGTTGAAAATTTTCCCTTGTATAGATTTCATTGAAGAAAAAAACAGTGCCTTTCTTCATGCTTAAATGGTTTCTGAAATACTGCATTATTGGATAGTAATAATGTACATAATTTGTCTATCAATGTCTAATTTAATTTTCAAAATCTAAATCTGCTTTGTTCAAGCAAAAAAGTAACATAATCCTGCATGAAAACAAAGTTAAATAATTAAATGTGCTTTATGAGTGAAGCAACCTAAATATGGTGTAAACCCAAAATCAAGCATACAGTTATATTCTTATATTCTGAAACTAAATCGAGAAAAAAAGTTTGCATTTCATTGGCTTTGAGTGTAAGGAATTCTTGATAAGAAGGATCTTTGTCAGATATTGACTATTTTCTGTGATGATTGTGTTAAATGTTATAGGGAAGAGCTGATGGCCGCTGACTCGTGTTTACAGAGTCTTGGTGCGCTGATAGACTGTCACAACTCGCCCCCACAGCCCGTCTCAGTATGGATTAAAGGAGTTAATACTAACTAAAGCCTGACCTAAGCAAGTAAATGAAGGCAATGTTAGCATTTGAATCTGGTCTGTAATGACTATGGTCAGTTAACATCATAGCTGAAGGAAAATGTCCTGTTTTAATTAATTGGTATCAAAATAGAAGTCTGACGTTATTACGGGAACATGGCAATTCAAATCCAAGTTATTATCGCTTTCTCGTTCCCCGTCATAAAGTCAGTTTGAACAAGGATCATCTGGTATTTGTTTGGACTTTCTCTCTAAGATTTTCTCAATAAGGACTAGAAAATGGCCGTATTGTTTTGCTGAGTTGAACAGTGTTTGGGGACTTTGATGAAATCCCTTCACAATCATTCCCTCTTCACAAACCATGTCGTCATAGGAAATAGGGAAGACTCTGAAACACAGAAGACATCAGCATGGATTTTAGAAGACAAATGCCCGTGTTGATTCTTCGTGTCTTGTCCTTACCCAGCGTCTGTTTACCGTTTTCAACATTAACATGGACTTGTTTGCTCAACTGGTATTACCTCATTGGAATGACTGTAGGTAGATAGGTTAAACTAATTATCTGTTTACCAAGCAGAGTCAATTGGCAGGAGAGTAAGTGGACGGCCATTCTCTGGAGACAATTACTGTGAAAACGCTCCACAAATCATATGTTTACAGTCAGGATAAAAAAAGACTGGCTACTGGGTTTACTTTTATTGATGGAAGGCAATAAATTTGAAAGTATCCAATATGATATAGGGCTGTGTGTTTGCCAAAACCACAGAATCCTGAGTGCGTGCGCTTTGTCTATTGAAAATGGCATGCATGAAATCTGCCTGGGGACAGCACAATAACTCGATGTTTACTTATCTGACTACGTGCAAGGGAGTTTTCGTCTCCCCATCAATAATATTCCGGTACTGTTTAGAAGGGGTAAATGGTAGATTGGCTAAAAGCATGTTCTTTATGAATAAAATATTCAATGGCTTTGTTTCCAGCATTGTTTACCGTATTTTAATCCCATCAACATTACAAGAGCTTAAACGTTCTTCAAACAAAATCATCCAGTAAATGAGCTTGGAAGGTAAAACATGTACTGCTTGACCTTTGGAGTGACACATAATCCATATCTGGTGTTTGTTAATTTGGGTGTATCTTTAGAATCCCTAATGTCATCCAGTTGATATACATTGATTGGCTTTCATTTTCAAAACATTGATAATTTTTTGTTCAAGAATCGTTTTTAAGAGAGCTCTACAAAAATTACCCTTTCTTGCTGGTTTGTTTTTAATTAAATGTAAAGATATTTGATTGTTTGGATTGGTTTTAAATGGCATGCTCAAGGGAATTTCACCTATATAGGACAAGGGATTGTCCACGTCTCACTCAGCCCTACTCTTTAATCGGGTGTAACACTGGCAGGAAACCTAAAAACTTCCTCTTTTTGAATGGAGCCTCCTTATTTGATAAGATGTCCATGTACCTATAAACACCTGAGTTTTACCTGTAATCAGTATATTGAAGGAGGATCAGTAGTCTGACATGTTAAAGGTATTCCCAAATGGTTCATACCAAAAAAACGTATACAAATAGTCCAATATTCACTGAACAATTTGGCACTTGTTTCATTAAAAAATTTGTTGTACATGTGGAGAAATCGAGATTCGTACATCTGACTTTCATTAAGAGTTAGCTGTGATTTTCCGAGTGACGTCACCAAGTGACTGGTATCTATAGAAACCTGACCGCCATTCAGTTATTTCTCATTATCCAACAATTCTTCGTGTATCTCTGGTATGGAGTCTTCATTATCCGCCACGGAGTCATTGTCCAGCAAAGATTGTTCCGAATGGAGTTTCCCCTGCCTATGACACAGCTCAAATAACTTCGCAAGTTTGTAAGTGAATAAAACAAATTCTAAGCGTCAGAAAAATACAGGATTTATTTTAGAGATAGTTTATAGTATTATCTTTGTAATTCAGTCACTTTTAATCGGATTTAAAACCCATTTGGAAATACCTTTAACAAATGAACCACGAAAGCCCTATATAAAGTAGAGGCAGGAATTATATAAAAGTTCCAGCATGCTCAGGGAGTACTGATCAGTTTTAATAAATACATGTGTTCTTAGGTTATCAGCTTTTATTTGTGTAGTTTCTGTTTAGATTTTTCAGTAATGGCTGAACATATATCAAGCTTTTTTGATATTGATGTTGAGTACTGAGAAGTTTACATGTACCTAAACACATGGATTCTTAGGTTACCAGCTGTTATTTGCGGTATTTCTATTAAGATTTTAAGTAATGGCTGAACATATATCAAGCTTTTTTAATATTTAGTACTGATCAGTTTTTATAAATTCATGTATTCTTAGGTTACCAGTTTTTATTTGTGTGGTTTCTGTTTAGATTTTTAAGTAATGGCTGAACATATATCAAGCTTTTTTAATATTTAGTACTGATCAGTTTTAATAAATTCATGTATTCTTAAGTTGCCAGTTTTTATTTGTGTGGTTTCTGTTTAGATTTTGAGTAATTGCTGAATATATATCAAGCTTCTTTTTTGTCTACTGAATCCTGTACAAGGGCAGTAAGGGTAGTTCAACAGCTATCAACAATTTTATAAGAGACTCTGGTTTTAAGCAGGAATTTACACGTTATCAGCAGATCCCTTGTCTGCAATTTTAATGGGCTTCGTGCTGCAGACCCCGAGTTAGATTTGGTTACTGTACAAAGCTATGAATAAATGAAGAACAGGCAACATCGTCATTCATTACCACTAATGAATTTCACTGGGAAAAAATAAGACAAATGACTTTTGAGCAATGGAGTTAGTAGGGTGAGTAGCATTAATTAATCAGAGAAAATTGGTCAAAATACTAAATAATATACCTACTATGCAGCCATGAAGCCTATCTAATTGGTAGGTAACAAGATTGCCTTAGGTCTCTTACTTAAAACTTTTAAACATACATTGAGGGAAATGATGATTACCTTACTAGTAAGCAGTGAATTACTCACGTTAGTAGACAATAAATGACAGACCAGTTCATGGATTTGTAAATCAACAGAACTGTTGGGAGAAACTTTATTATCTGTATTAAGCCCTCCTTGGTTACTTAAAACGCGGTTCCTTCGAGAGAATATTCATGTTGTATGCTGGGAAGGAACATGTTGATCATTTTTATACATTACACTTCACAAGTTATGGCTGTATTGGTGTTGTTTATTACTGGGAGTAATCTTTGTCAAGAGTGAAATTCCTTTCATTACAGTGCTAGACCACAATTAACCCTTATTCTCTCTGCTACTTTCTATCAATTTTCCTATGATGATTCTCTGTATTACAGGATTTCACTCTTGTTCTGGTGCTTGCTGAACTAACCAACAAAAGCTTATCTGTTGTGGATCAGTTTTATTGTGTCTTGTTCTTTTTAAAATTGGTCATAGGTGGTTTCCAGCTGTGTGTGTTGTTTTATAAATCTTTTTACTTCTTTATTTGCAGTTCCATTCCAATCATTCCCTCTTAGGTGTGGCACTATTGCTGTGTAAACACAAGGGTCTCTACTTTTTGTCCATGCTATTGCTGATATGACGTAAACAAATCTAATGTTCTATTTGAGGTCTGCGCTTTCATTTATCAGTTTAGTATCAGCATTTTAACTTATGAGAAAAAAAGCAAGGTGTCAACATCCATTCCTCCCTTTTAGAAGGTATTTTGCAAGTAGGGATTTATATATCATCTTCATAAGCAGTTATAAACAATGTACCCATTAAACATTGACGAAGTTGAAGTTGGATGCATGACAGTCTTTGGAGGTTTACTTCCAAAAGCAATTCACCATTTAAATTTTAAATTTGAGAAAAATATATCCTTTCAGAATACATTTGTGTAACAAAAGATTTCCTGCGAAGTACATTCATTTGCGCCACATTTTTTCAACAATGCTTATAATGCTAAATTTTTCTTTAGATACAATTCAGATCAAATAACACAAATATTTATTTATTTGACATGTAATGAAAGCCGTGTAAACTAAAAGGTGTTTCTTGTATTTATATTATGTCTTAAACTTGATCTCCACAGATTGCCCTGAACAAGTTTTCACTCTACAGACTGATTTCTGTGATTCCCACTTAACATAATTAATGTAATTAACAATTAATGCCAAATAAGTTAGGCAGCTGACTGAGCAACTGAATCTTGAATGGGATGCATGGGAATCTAAAGGTTTACTTACAGGGGGAAATCCAACATTTGAAACTTCTTGCGAGTCCCACGATTTCCTGCTAACTAAATGTTCACACATTTTGCAGGGGTACCTATGATGATAATTTTCTTGAGGTTCAGTTCTGATGTAAGGAGTACCACAAGACCCATCCGTTGGGTGACTGTGTTGGGCGTTGTGGTGCTGACCTAAGTGAAAATTTTCTTTGAGGTTCAGTTCTGATCTAAGGAGTACCACAAGACCCATCCGTTTGGTGACTGTTGGGTGTTGTGGTGCTGACCTAAGTGAAAAGTTTCTTTGAGGTTCAGCTCTGATCTAAGGAGTACCACAAGACCCATCCGTTTGGTGACTATGTTAAGCGTTGTGGTGGTGACCTAAGTGATTCACATTGAATTGTTTATACCATTGATTAACTTAATTCACATTAACTACTTTAATAAATTTTCATATAAAATGCCCCAAAGAAGAAGGTTGCTACTTGCTTTATATAATGTCAATATATACATGTTAGTGTTGATTTGTCCTCATCATTCACAGTAAACCATACCTACATGTACAGAGTTTTGAGAGCGTGCACATTAAGTGCCTGAGTAGCTGAACCAGCATCAGGACAATTAAGTGATTACTCGCTCATTAAAATAGGAGCTGCCTCAAGGCGACAGTGAGAACTACAAGGGAAACGTGTTATGGAATTGTTTTCTCACAGGTTTAGGAAGAGTAAATTTATGGGAGAATTTAATTGTTTGACAGTTACTTGCGAGCAATTCCTGCTCTTTGGTTATTAAATGCGCAGGTGGGGAATCACGAGATGTACATGAATTTACTACATAGTATTACCTACAGGGGAAGTTACAAACTAGTAGTTTATAAAATAAACAAATTAGTCATTTTCAATTTGGTTTTGTCTTGCATATACGTGAGTAACACCAACTTCGCTCTACTAGGTCAGTCTCAACTATGAGAAAGTCTATTCCTCTAAACTTCGATGGACTCATCACATTTGCCTTGGGAAGGAGAACAGCACACGTGCATGGAGCCAGGGAGGTTTGCCTTGCCTGTATCAACAGCCTTCTGTTACACAAAGGAGGTTAACAATTGCATTCATGCCATAAAACCTGTTGCCCTTTCAGAGTTTGCGTATCAGTGAGTCCCTTCATATCTCCATATTGATAATGGGCAGATATTTTTTTTATAGACCGGCTTTTAGAATCTCTTGATAAAATCATATATAGCACTGCCACATGTCGATCAGTATATGATTGCTGTATAGTTAATATATTTCTAATTATGACACACGTTTGTGGATTTATTAAAAGCTATGAATCCACTCATGTTCTAGATAAACATACCAGAGACCAATTTCTAATTATATCAATAACCTATAGAACATTTCTGGTTGTTGTGTATATAAATATATAGATTTTGCACATGTTTAAAGATAAAATCCCTTGTGAGGGTGCATGATGGGCGTCAGAAGCTGTACTCATGTTCTAGATAAACATACCAGAGACCAATTTCTAATTATATCAATAACCTATAGAATATTTCTGGTTGTTGTGTATATAAATATATAGATTTTGCGCATAGATAAAATCCCTTGTAAGGGTGCATGATGGGCGTCAGAAACTGTAGGTTAATGATAGAAGCCCAGTACTGTGGGATTCATTGATGCACATCCAGCACTTTGGGTTTTAAGATAGATGTCAGGTACTGTGTGGTTCATGATTAAAGTCTAGAACTGAGAGGTTTATGATGGAAGTCGAACACAAGGGTGCATGATGGATGTCAGAAACTGTAGGTTAATGATAGAAGCCCAGTGCTGTGGGATTCATTGATGGACATCAAGCACTGTGGGTTTTAAGATAGATGTCAGGTACTGTGTGGTTCATGATTAAAGTCTAGAAGTGAGGGGTTTATGATGGAAGTCGAACACAAGGGTGCTTGATGGATGTCAGAAACTGTAGGTTAATGATAGAAGCCCAGTGCTGTGGGATTCATTGATGCACATCAAGCACTGTGGGCTCCATGATGGATGTCAGGTACTGTGGGCTTCATGATCAAAGTCAAGCATTATGAGGTTTATGAGCCATAAACCATCCACTGAACGAATAAAAAGGATTCAAATAAAACAGACTGATAACTGACTTTGATTACTTGAGTTAATAATTGGAAGCTTTTGGTTCCTTTTGAAAGTTTTTCCCACCCAGTTTGACTACACATTTGAACCGAATTGAACACATGTTAAAAAATGTTCAGGACCAACAATTCTTTCACACAATTTCTAAACTACATGCATCATACCTGGGATTTGTGCACATCAATTGTGTTTGATTTTATTTAAGGGATAATGCACAGGCATAGTGCTAAAATACATCCTGTTAATAGCTTAATTTTTTTAGAAATGAGATTCTATGGTCAATTGTTCATAATGGCATGATTGTATCTTTGGCCAAGTAGAGCTATATTGGGAATTTCTTGAACAGGAGCTTTTGTCTGACCCAAGAATTCCCAAACTCAGAAGATCAAGCCTTGTATATTGTATTTTATACTGACCCGGCTTTATTTTGTACATAGTGTCTTCTGGTTGCCGTTCACTTCTCTCTAACCAACTTAACAGCACTCCATCATCTTAATTACCTAACAGTCTCACTTTAATAAAAGAACAAGACAAAGATGTCTGATAAAAATGCTAAATTCTCTCTAATTTCTAAACCTAGCATATTTGTCTGGTCTCTGAGGCGTTATGTAGATTATGTAATCAGCCTTGTCCAATTGGCTCTTGGCGTAATATCCAATCCTTGCATATTTTGCTGGCCAATTTTCATCAGTTTTAGGCATGTAAATATGTCTGTTTTCCATGGGGATTTTTAAGACAGCTTTAATCCGTCTGATTTCTGATTTTTTTTTACCAGGACTTTTACAGTTAGTGGTTAAATGACTCAATATTAAATTATCATGGGGCAATTAGATTCTCATTGAAAATTAATGAATTCATCATTTTTTGATAATTTTACTATTATTACATGTTTTCAACTTGTCCTGTTTTCAAATATTTAAAAATATTCAGGAGGTATATATATATTTTAAATAAATGAATATTCATATAAAGTTGGCACCCATGGCTTAGTGGTTAGCATATGCGCTTTCTAACCCTACTTCGATGTATCATTCACGATCAAGTTCGTCTGTCAATCATCAGGTATAGGAGTGCCACACAATGTGGCTTCGGGAATCGCAGAGTTTCATCCTGGTTTTCCACCATAATTAAACAAAGAACAGTGTAAAGTGGACAATGCATTGTCATTTAAATGAAAAAACCTTTTAAGTTCAATCAGACAAACAAACATATTTAGTGAATCATACCATGTTGTAATGTATGTTATTCAAAGGATGTGGTCAAACAACAGGCTGTCTCTTCTGGCTCACCTTTCTCTCCTTTGGAATTTTTTTGATCTTATTTCCCTGGAAATTAGAAACATTATTATAGAAAATCAAAATATATGTGTAACATATTATTATAAATAAAAAAAATGCATAAACAAATGCATAACCAGGCAACCATTTGTTATTTTAGGCTCAAGATTATTTTTTGTAAAATAACTCTATGACACTGACCGAAACCAGAAGGCTGTCCATTAAAACGGCCCGTGGCCGTGGCTCAGTGATAGGGAGTGCGCATCCTAAACGGAACCTGCCTCGATTTACTGTTCACCAGATCAAGTCCGCCTGTCGACCTTCAGGTATATGAGCGAGTCACATGTATGTTGTGGCTACGTTAATCCCGGGGGTGGTTTCTATGAGGTTTCCTCTCAGTTTTCCACCATAATAAGGCTGTGTGAAGTGGACAATCTGTGTCATATAAGTGAAATACCCTTGAGTACAACGTTAAACAAAAATCAAACAAAAAAAATCCTGTTGCCCAGAGCTAAGGATAAACATGAAGCAGCTTAGCTGATCTATTTGCAATTTCTTTGTATTGCATCGTGTCTCTGTCTTGTATTGCCAGTGGCCTCGGGGGTGGTTTCTCTGCCCTTTTGGCTGGCACGCTGGCATATGAGTGAATTGACCTTTAACCTATAATGTGTCAATCAAACAAATTTCAAATTGCTGTGTCTTTATTTGTCCATGCTTCCATCTCCCTCAATTTATCATTTAATACATTAAAATATTTTAAGAAAATATTCCCACAGATTAAGGTATGAATTTGAACTTTTTTTGTGTTACAAGATGCACTTACATGGATGAATGAATTTTTTAACAAATCTTTCATTTTCAATTTAATAACCAATTTTATTTGTATTTTTAATTTTAAAAATAAGTAAAAGAAGGGGTGAAGGATTTTTAGATAGCAATATACACCTTTTGAGGCAGACGGTTTTAATGAAATTGAGTTTGTAGTCTGGGCTCCTTGCCTCAAAGGACATAACAAGTGATACCACTGGGATATGGTATTGTAATTGACTGGCATAGGCTGAGATTGTAGGGCTCAAGGGAGGGGGTATAGCTAAAGACCCGCTGTAAATACTCTTACAATTCAGAATTTTCTCTCCCTATTAAATGTCACAATCTATCAACATTTGACATCAGTAGACATTCCATAGCATACGTGTCACATAAATTCACTGAGGATTCTAAAAATAGACTATTTGGTTGTGTAATTAATATCAAATGGAGTATGTTATTATAGTTAGTTTCATTCTTACACTGATATTATTGGGAGTTTTCCAGTCAGTCTTATCTGTTGGACAGAGAATACAATTTGCTTAAAATCCTCAGGTAAAGATTACAAGGTAAAAGGTTAATGGAGTGACCACAGTTACAATAGGATCTGCACAGTTAGAAATCCACCTGGGATTAACTAACCAGTTTAAGAAGGAATTGAACAGCACTGATCAGATTAGCACTGGACAAGCCCTCTATTATCAGTTCACTAAATTACATTACACACACAAACTCTATCATCAAAACCAAGAGTAATGTATCATTTAACTGTTCACAGCTTGATTTCAACCCTATAATGTAAGCCCACACTCCAGTCTGCTAGTGTTAGCTGAATACCCATGCAAGGGACATTATCTCTGTCTTCATGCAATATTAAAGTGCTTGCAAGCTGGCTTTCGTCATTTATTGTTGGTTGGCTGGATGAAATTGTCATTGGAATGTAGCAGGAGATAAGTGTTTCTGCTGGAAGCAGCCGTTATGACTAGCTGCCATTGTATACAAAACTTCAGAATCTCAAGCATACAAAGATGGCTTCAGAGCTTAAAATGTTGATGGACAAATGTGAAAAATCTGTGAAATGTCTTTGCTTAATATCCCATAAAGTGTGAGTGTTTCTAATTTTACTGATACTGGCTCATTATACTGGCACACTGAGAGTGACAAACCCAGATATTTTGGAGCTAACAGATTGATTTTGGTTACCTTTAGCTCTGATGGCACCAGGGCAATGGGAAGTTCACACCAAACCATTCAAAAATTAACTATGCAAAATATGCTAACAGATCCGTATTGTTTTGCACCTTTAACTCTGATGACACCAGGGCAACATAAACCTCACACCTAACCATTCATAAATTAACTATACAAGACAAGAATAAGTCGGTTTTGTTTTGCACCTTTAGCTCTGATGGCACCAGGGCAATGGGAAGCTCCCACCAAACCATTCATAAATTAACTTTGCAACATATGCTAACAGATCTGTTTTGTTATCCACCTCTAACTCTGATGGTACCAGGGCAACGTAAAGCTCCCACCAAACCATTCATAAATTAACTTTGCAACATATGCTAACAGATCGGTTTTGTTATCCACCTCTAACTCTGATGGTACCAGGGCAACAGGTAGTCACACCTTACCATTCTTAATTTACATCTAGCAATGCAAAACACATGAATAAATCAGTTGTTGTTTTTTTACCTATAGCTCTGATAGCACCAGGGCATCCAAAACCTCACACCTAACCATTCATGCCCTGTGAGGGAGCGGGTGGGCCATGGCCCTGCAGAATACTCCCTCGGCTTCCTCGGTCGATCGTAAGAGGCGAG
>JAVFBW010110884.1:0-16335 GCA_034783835.1 Mopalia ciliata | reverse complement strand
CCATCCATTCATCCATCCGTCCATCCATTCCTTCATTCATCCATCCATCCATCCACCCATCCACCCTTCCATCCACCAATGAACCAATCAATCAATCACTCAATCAACCAATCAACCAATCAGTATAATAACATAGCTGTTACGTTAATAAATTACCGTGTCGAGTTGTGCTTCAATGAGAAAACTATGTCCTTTGCTTTTTTAAATTTTAAAAATAATTAAGTTTAACAAAATTTAAAATCTGTCTTGATACTATTTCTGTGGATTTATTTATTGACAACGCCTCAGGTAACAGATTTTGCGACACATTCAAATTGTTGAGAAAGACTTTTCTATAACCATTAAGTGAAAATTGCTTTTCATAACTTAACCCGTTTGTGCAGACAAGGTGTATTCACCTAGAGCATTTTATATGTATTATGAAAATTATAATACATGTTGGCAGAAAATATATTTTATTTTAGGAAATAATTAAAGATATATATTGATACCGAGTTCATTTCGTCAACTTTTTATTCGATGAAATTTCGCTTACTGTTGTCAACTCAATATTAGAATTATTTACAAACACTGATTGGAATTTACATTTCTTTGCCCCAAAATGTAAACTCTCGCATTAAAGAAAAGCTGTTTTTTTAAATTAACATGAAAAAAACCCCAATAGATCTAGGTATTCAACTTGAGCATACTACCGTATTAATAACAAGAAACATATAAGACTCGTTTTGAACTCCTACATCTTCACTCTGGTATTAATACTCTTCCTCTGAACGAAGTGAGCCTATCAGTGGGGAATCAAGCACTTACACGTTGACGTAATGAAATGTACACAAATATCCATTTCACCCACTTTCACTCATATCCTTTTTATTTTTCTTAACAGTTTTATGGGATTTCTGTATATAGGTGAGGAAAATACGTATCTCACTTTTGATTAAACTTCCACCTTTTGAGATAGACACGTGCATTTCTATAAATGATTATATACACAGGCCTCCTATACATACTCTGTTTACATGTTGATGTAAATGAAAGATACACATAGGTATACATTTCTCTAGACTTCATTGATATCCTGTTTTATTTTTCTGAACAGTAAAGAGATTTCCAAAGGTGTGAACTCCAGGTATTATACTTGGGTGCGAAAAAGATAAAATAAAAGTCTGGTGTTTTGTCATCCACGTCTCTTTCCTCTTTTCAGCTGAATTCCTAACATAAACATTAGCTGCGCGTGTGTTACTAGAAGTTTAGAAAGCGCTCTTCTTTCAATCTTAAATCCTCCCTGTAATACGATATTAATCTCGGGGAGTGAAGTTTACACAGAAATGAGATACACAATGAACCCTCGATTGTATCAGTTTAAAACGTGTTAGGGAAACAAAACGAGATATAGGAGAGCATTAAATGTAACACGAATCACAAAATTACTTTTTTTCTATTTCTTTCCTGTTCTGTGGAAACATGTGTATCTTTAGGAGGTAGGTATTGTATATACATATATATATCGACACATCCGTTTTTCTAACGCAGTATATATAAACACAAATTTGTTAAAAGGGAACATGGCCGACAATTAAATTGATGACGTCATTTTGGATCAAACACACAACAGTTGTAATTATACATAATAAATAATCGGACCATCTGCAGAGAAATGCCTTATTAAACTGAAATATAAGGTCATAATTAAGCTGCCCGTGTTGATGTATTATATTACTGGTGTGTTGCAGTCGCAATTCTTGCTTATGGATGACAATTATTGCTTATTAATTTAAAGGGCACGGTTTATTGTATCCAGTATGAACTTTTTCTAATCTTACCCTAAAGCAGTGATTGTATTCGTCAGAGCACTGTTCAACTCAAGACTCCCTAAAGCTATTTCAATAACGACAAGTTAGCACGCTCCAATGCGACCGATTTCGTACCAAAAAAACCCCAACAAAACAAACTTTATAAATTTATAAGGGCGTGATTTGTAATTTAATATTCTCAATTGATGACGTGAAGTGTTGATAATGATTTGGGGAAGATTGGTGTTCTCTGGAATTGGGGTAAAGTTACAAATACGGCAATATGTCAATCAAACATCAAACACCCTCCAAGGAGATTAATTTCGAAAAAAATCATTGTCAATTTATAATTAAATAGATTGTATAGTATAATATTCTCAAATTATGATGCGAATTGTTGTTGTTTTTTTATTCGGAAATAATGAGCATTATTAGGATTCTGAATTAATATTGTAAATCTGACGGAATAGGGTATGAGAGCACAGCCGATTAATTGATTGACTGATTGGTGTTTTGCGCCAGGTTAGTTGTTTTTTAACTACTCGATCATATTTTGGAAGACCGAGGTAAAGGGTAGACACGGCTTCACTAACTTTAAACCTGTTCAGTAAATTTCGTTATTGTGTCTGCATGGATAATTCATATCTATATCCGCTTTAAATGTCTAATATGTTTCCTAAACTTTATTTCTATGGGTGACTATATTGCCTCTGCGTTAATTGGCCATTGCGTTTAGTATTGCGGTATTCCGCCATATATTGTGATACTACTGCAATACGTTAAATACTATTGCGATAGTGTTGGGGGCAGAATTTTGTCACAAATTAACCACTGGAATTGTAGTTTTGCGCCAAAAATACTCAAATGAAGTATATTATCAAGTTATTACATCATTAGCACTAAAGCACAATTGTTTGCAACTTTGTAAAGGTTAGTCATGTATTTTACTGCTCATCTGAATGTATTTAAGAACAATAATACCATAAGATGCATGGCATACATGTATGATTTAGAAAAAAAAGATCAACTTTTGAAACTATCAAAAGGTGGTTCAATAATTGTGACGAAAACCCTTTTATCACGAAACAATTATCGATAAATCGTTTGATGGATGTATAGTTACACCCAAATTTATTTCTTATTAGGGCACTAATTAAACATTCTAAAAGTAGAAACATTCTGATGTTGCATGGTATACTTTAAGCTTTTTATAGAAATCGGAAATATTTCTATTCAAATATTTTATCAGATGAAATTTATAGTTTCCAGGTTTAATACAAAACATCAGCATGTGTTACTATCAATTTAAATCCCCGTTAACATCACCGCAGTCCATATAAATGTCCTGTTTGTAAAGTCCCTGGAATGTATATATCTGACATTTATCTGACTGCACCGATCATAAACGGTATAGGACCCCAGACACTTCTGCATCCTGATAAAATAAATAAGGCAGTTTTGCTGGATGATATCTTAAATGGTGAAATCATACACCTATGCCAGTGATAGGACTCCAATTAAATGCAAGACAATTATTGCGAGTGCGTATAATCAAACATGGCCCGGATTGTTTGATTTATTGTCCTATGTAAAATCATTGTATGTTTTTGGACAATTAATATTATTATTTAAGCCGGCATATTTACTAACGACAAGGGGAGCAACTGATCTATTAAACCGAATAATATTTTCACAATTATTTTCGAATGCCGCACCTGTCCAATTAGTTGCTAAAAGATACTGTTGGTAGAAATCAAAATACAGGGAGTTTGTTTCAGTTCGCAGTCTTGCCTTTCATGATCCATTTATAAGATTAATGGGATATGCAAAATTTACTTGTTAATATATACTTTTGATAATGCCCGACAAATATAGGTACGTTTATTTTTTAAAGAATTATTTGTCATTGTATAAATCTATATTTGTTGTGAGAGAGTATAGCCGTATTGTGCCCGGCTGTTTGTGGCAAGCAGTGGGCCGGCAACATTATCTAAACTATAGGCACTAACCCCCAGAAGAAAATTATTCTATAATAACGGCTATATGTCTGTACAAGGAAACCATACATGATCATGTTGACATCAGTTCGGATAAAGCCACCCCTCTCACACTCACGGTTATGTAATTTGTCTGAATTTTCCTAACATTTACAGGTATCCATTCCTATGCATATATATATGCAGCCTTGAAATTACACGAGGAGCTGTGAAGTTCGCATTGAATTACTGACATATATATATTCAACATTAAACTTGTATGGATGACAACTTCTGTTTAATATAAGAGCGACGTTTCGATGTAGTTACTAATTATGTTTGATAACGATAACGATAACTACATCGAAACGTCGCTCTTATATTAAACAGAAGTTGTCATCCATACAAGTCTTATGTTGAATGTTATAACTAACTTCTATATGCCTCTAAAACAACTGAAATATATAGATTAATTGTAATGCAGATGTAAGCGTGTGCATGTTAATTATTTCTTCGCCAATACAGTGTTAAATAATTAACCGCGTGCTTCATTATTCATTAAAGTTATTCACGACATGGTTTATTGTAAAAAAAAAACAAAAAAACACGGCCCTATTTCATCAATTTGTTTCGGCTTAAAAATTTATTCTATTTTTTGTGAAATATTTCTTGTTGTACACATATGTATTTAAGATTGGCCAATGTAGAAAACACTGTCAAAATTTATACCCATTTTTTAAAATTCAATAGAAAATCATTAACCACTGATGAAATTTTTTTCTTTTCTTTAATATTCAACTTAAATACTTTTTTAAAAATCTTTGAATTTAATATTTACTTTTTTTGTAATAACTGAGCGACATATATAAAGCTGAGCTCAATTAAGACAATAAAACAAATCGGACATTTATAATGTTATTTTATCACCCTTACATTACACAGGTTATATGAAATCAATCCCTTTTGTAAGGATGAAACGTTAAAATTGTTATCTCTTTCTAAATTTGTCAAGTTTTAATTTTTGTTAAACAAAACCATTTTGACAGGGGTGTCTTTTACACCTACGGTTGTCGTCTATATCGTATGCATCCACCAAACGGCGATGATTATAAGAAAGCTTTGGTCCGGTCCAGCATTTAGCGAAGCGTAAGATTGAAGCATTTCATAAATATTTAAATTCACTTGGTATAATAAGGAAAATAAGTCAAATTTTATATATACACTGCAATATATTTCCGGTAACTTTACAGAGAGGGGTATAGTAAAAAGATCCCACCCCTGTATTTAGGGCCTACCTTTAACAAGCAGCCATTTAATGTCCCGTTTTGTCCTGCATAACACAATGCAATAACAGTAATATTAATTTATTGTTTCACTTGGAGAGACAACTTTCGTCACCATAGAGCGTCAGTATAATGGGTATGACTTTACACGGTTGTCGGACCACTTCTAGTCACATGTATATGTTCATACGTGTAGCTGGGATACTAGTATATATCTCACATAACGAGTCTTATTGTCACAAATTTCACAAATTGATTTTATACTGTTTTGGCTAAGTCACGACGTACAGTAACCATTTCACGGATACAATAATTTACACAATTTTATACAATTTGATATACTGGTTGATTATACATTTTGAATAAGTCTTTGGCACAGTGCGATGCAATAAGTCTATAGACATTTGTTTTTTTGTTACCTATTTATACCTTTCAACTAGGCCGTCCAGCCACAGGTACTGACGTAAAGGGTGAATCGGGCGATTGATGAAGGCTACCCCCTGACAAACTGGGCGGAGGGTGCAAGCCCAGGGCTGAGGTAAACGCTGTACCAGCAGATAAAGGTAGTCCTCTAAAACTGGCAAAAAAGTCAAAAGGTAGACCACTTTGTACCTGCATATGTGAAAGGTGAGGCAGTAACATAGCTGCTTGTGAAGAGACTAAACTACTGTACCCAGGCACTGGGGACGAGAGGTTGACATTGGTGGGACGGACAGGTGAACACTCCCGGGAGTCAGTCCCCAGTAACCTCTCCACGGAAAAGTTTGTACTGTTAGTAGATGTTCTGGGAATAGAGGACCCAAGGGTAGGGGTACTACACGGGGGCAATGTCACATAGGAATAGGGTGATGAATAGCGAAGAGCAGCGGCTGCCGCAGCTGACGGGGGCAGGGAGTACAGCGATGACATCGGCCAGAGAAACGGACTCTTGTCACCGTGGAAGGAGTATCCGAGACCAGCTAACCTCGGGGGGAGGCCAGTCCGTTTGAAGGCAGCTAATCGGCTTCTGGACGCTGCGGTTGACCGTCGCCTTAGTTTCCCTGTAGTTCCTCCGATGAATACGTCGTCACTGGAAGGGTCCAGCATCCAGTAGTTGCCCTTCCCGGGATCATCATAGTGTCGGGGTACTTTCACAAAGCACTTGTTCAAGCTGAGATTGTGCCGAATCGAGTTTTGCCAGCCTTGTTTGTTTTCTCGATAATACGGGAAATTTTTCATAATGAACTCGTAAATACCGTTTAAAGTTAATCGTTTTTCTGGACTGCTGCGTATGGCCATCATGATGAGAGCGTTGTAGCTAAACGGGGGTTTCTCGTGTTTCGGTTGTTTTTCCTGTCCTTCTTTGTCGGCATCACGTTTGTTATTATTTCCGTCCGGGTCGGTAGATTCCTCAACTGAAGGGTCACTGTTTTCTCTGTCTTTCACGGGCTGGGGTGATCCCGAGCTCTCTCGGGGTAGATCCCTGTGTGGCGGGGGAGTGTGGACCAGACTATCCCGGTCTCGCTCTTCATCCGAACCGACGGACTCAACGTCCACGCAAGTAATGTCTTCGTCGTCAGAATTACTATCAGCTCTAGGAGAATGGATGACCGGCGGTTGAGGCATCTCCCTCAAAGGATCACTGTCCCGCAGGACGGGGGATCGAGGAGTAGTCTTTACCATGCCAAAATCTTCACCAAGAACACGGCTGATGCTGAAAGACGGTCTAACAACTCGAGTGGTACCCACTGGGCATTTCGAAACTTGTTCAAATTTCACCATTTTGTCTTGTAAATGTCTAACAATTTTTCTTAAAGACAATAAAGAATTGATACCTGTGCCGCTACACACTGTAGAAATGTCAATAATTGTTTCAACAAAATCGTTGATCTCAAACAGAAAAGTTCAAAGAAACAGAGTATAACAGATAAGAAAAAAACTGACGACTCAAAACTGAAATCTGTTCACATTGTAGAATGAAAAGCTGGACCTCTCACAGGCGTTGAACATGTCTGCTCGATTCACTGAAAATAGTGGAATTCGTCCAAAAAATCGTGTTGTATAAGTTGATCCGAAACTTGTCATAAATTAAGATAACCCTAGGCTCGTAACTGTCATCTGAGCCTAAAAGTCAGTGTAGTGAGCTTTCTATAGTAGCAATGTTTTCACTTTCTCCACCCTATTCGCCATGGCACCTCTATATAAGATTGAGAGGAGTCGGACTCGCCTATCAGCCAATCAGCCGCGTCAAGTCCCGCCCAGTTTTCCATTCAGATCGCTCGAAACTGAAGGCGCAGTCGGCCAATAGTATCACCGGACTGTGTAGTTCGAGGGCCAATATTTACCGACAGTGTTTAAGCTCTCTTCTCGCTCTTCTTTCCTGGCCGTGTATCAATTCGAGAGTTAGTGAGTTCCATGCGGGTGAATGAACTGACAACCAGCTACCAATCATGCACAACGCCTTCCGCCACTCACATTAAGCTGTAAGCCCTCATTCTTTTCTGGACAGAACAGAGGAGGAAAATGCACACTGAAACTGCTGGCTACTGCAGTTAACGATGAAAACGGCCAGCTATTGAGCAAAGTAGCACAAAGTAACTCAAAGTATCATTGACAAAGCCAACATCGTGGCCACGCACACGCCAAAGAAATGCTGCTATAAAGATAAATAAACCGGCTTCATTCTTTATAAAAACGGGTTAATAAGACTAGCGGAAAGCGAAACGAATGTAGTCGAGTGAGTAACTTAACAGTATATAATTTAACATACCCGCATTTCCTTTTTGTTATAAATTGTTGTTAATATAATCAACACACGTGTCATTTTCCAGGTATAAGTGGTAGAAATTGACTCTTAGTTTAGTCAGCTTTATTAAGTATTTATGGGAAACTCAAACATTCTTTACGGATTACAACCGATATATATCGTGTTTAAAATGTCATTGAATTCTCTAATTTGATTGTCCACAATGGTAAGCATCAATAATAGATTAATTGTCATTTAATTATTGTCTTTTAAAATTGCCAAATTTACAAGTTAAGAAGCAACTATCCACTTGCGCTGTGCATGAAAATGTTTATTTGTTGTTAAATTTAAGACCATTTTTTTTAAATTTGTTCTTTTCATTTATTACAGTGGATTGAACAATAAAATAACTATAATATATATGCACACAAACCACTATGTATAAAATAAAATTGTCCAAACTATACGTAACATAAACATTAATACATCACGTGATATCAATTCATACTCCTCCTATGGCTGCATGCTTTTTTTTATCTGCTCTATAAAATCACACATAGTCTTCAAGTCCGTCCCAATATTCCAGTAGCCATTAAGATGCACTCATCGACAAACAGCAGATTGTCACGTCACGTTTGACCAAGCCTTTGATGACTTGTCTACTTTTCTTATAAACATAAACGAGATTCACAAATAACTCAATTTCAAGACAACTAAACCTTAGGTACACTCTATCATAATATTTGTAAAATAGAGCAATTTATTTTTTAAAGCTTAATATATGAACAAACTTTTATCCTTCCAAATACCAAGCGATGGGATTTATCTCTGCTTTTAATTTTTCCTTCTATTTTCATATGTATTCTTATATAAATATAACACTTTCATAGTATGTATAATAATATAAATATAGCACTGCCTGTCGTTGAATCCATGATATTTTAAAAATATATATATTACCAACAATTGTTTTATTTAAATAATAATCAGGGACTAAATGTAACTCGTCAGATTTTTTACTTAATATATATATCCAAAGATGCCATCGGAAATAGTATGATGCCTGCACACCTATATGTCTGAGAACGAGAGTGGAGTAATTATATTGACTGGCAATAGAAATAAAAGAAATAATCTGTGAGTGAGTGAGTGGGTGGTTTTCCACGCTTTTCTCCTATTACTTATTCACGTTTGAGCAATTTAAATATTAAATGACTATTTGCATAAATTTTAGTTCTTAGCTTCCCGATTCTGTGACAAATTGGTCTGTATTTACGGGTAGAATTTTGCATAATGTCGCCAAGTTATTTATATAAAAAAAACATAAGCTAATAATAACTTTATTTAACGAGGATAACGAACAGTCAATTTACACCCTTATATTCGCTCTGAGCATGACCCTCATTAAATATCACAATATTATATAAATACAGTAATATTTTAATAGTAAGTATCCTTAAATTATGAAACCATGTAGATATATCTTTATGCATATGCATGTTAAAAAAGAAATTAGGAGATACACTTTTAGATCGATCCCAGTCTGCATGCGGAAATAACATTCTCAAAGAGAAATTAAAAAACGTGAAAGTGAGTCCGGGTGTAGTGTAGTTAGAACTGTGTACAGTTGATGTTATGGATGTGTGAAAACAAATGATTTGGTAAATGTATTCTATGGTGGGGTTATCGCGTTGAATCTCGTTTGGGTCTCATAAGCTATTAATCCCTAAGTATGCACCAATATCGTTTCAAAATAATTGCATTGTTGTTTCTTAAGTGTTTGTTTGATTGGGGTTTAACGCCGTACTTAAGGTTAATGATATACTCTTTATTTTCTTCTGTAAGTTATCAGGAATATGTATGTCTTCGTTTATTGTTTATTGGCGTCGAGGGTGGTTTCCTCACCCATTGGGCTCGTACGCCATAATATGAGTGAAATAAGTACGAAATTAAACCCTCACCAAGCAAACAAACAAACAAACAAATAAACCAAATTGGTTATAAGAAGATATTAAAATGTAAATGAACTCCCATTTATGGAACTGTTGTCTGCACAGTCCATTTTGTACTGTTTCTTTTAGTTCGTTATACTTCTCCATTTAAAAACTCAAAGAAGGAAAATTTCGGAACACACATGCGCGTATTGTTGGAAACGTTTGTGGAGATTTCTAAGTGAATTTTATTGTAGCTTTTCTAACATATACTTTCTGACCATAATATTTTAGGATTTGGTGCGATTTTTTTTTCAACAAAATACATGTAAACTCTTTAAGTGGCATTTAGAAGTCGGTTATAGATTAACACAGGACCGCTTATTATGGATTAAGAACTTCTGGGTTTATTAGGACGATGTTTCAGTGTTGTTTCTTACACCGTTACGCCGATTGACTTAATAACGGTGTAAGAAACAACACTGAAACGTCGACCTGTGTTAAAATACATGTGCCAATAACATATAAGCACTTGGCATTCATATTGCTTGTAAACACGGCGTGAAAAAATATATATTCAGTTTTTAACAATAAATACTAACACATACATAGTGGGAATATATATGAATGTATTTCGAGGTGTATAATATATCTTAGCGTTAACATTCTTGAAAGAGGTGCAAAGAAGTGTTAACAAATGATATAGGAATGACTTAAAACACGTCGTAAAATACACATTAAAACTACAATCGTAGACGCTGTTCGTTTTGGACCATCCCAAGAGTATCGCTGATAACAAATATAGGTTTAAAAGATGTTATAATCACTAAATTCGATAAACACACGGGATGATATGATTATTTTACGTACTTTAATTATGCAGTGCTAATTTAATCTTTAGAGTAGCCAATCAGTTTATTTAGTTTGGCACCCATTTAGTTACACCCCAAACTACATATACTTACAGTCAATAATTTAAAATGTGTTCATGTACATTTTTATACGGCAGAATACCCAATAACCCAATATTGCCAAAAAATCGAGTCGTGAAAAATTGTTCTAGAACAATGAAGGACGCAAATGTCACTGCGGAAGAAGAAAGAAGTAAGTGGTCGTTTTTAGGAAATTTCCCACATACATATGCATGCTTTAATCTTGTGGTGTTTATAAACTTTTCAAACATATAAACACATTCTCATAAATATGGATAAACCAAGCATAATTAACAAACTGATTAACATCCCCTAAAGTTTCGGTTTGTCTGCAACCCCGAAACATATCCTGTTATTAACAGTCAGCCTCGCCATAGGTGCCGCTATGTAATATAGAAATGCTCCCCATGGGACAAATATAATGCAAGTGGTGATGACTGTTAATGGTACGGTATTCAATAAAGGAACACGATTCTGAATATAAGCTGAGAATATTTGTATTATATGTTAATTCTCTGTTTCCAAGTTAATCTGAGTGCATGTGTTTACCATCGTTTTGCCTGAAGCCTTTCGTATTTTAAATTCCTTTCTTTGATGTAATACGTTAATTGGTTTATTCTGAAAGCTGAATGCGGATTTAGGCTTTTCCTATGTCCGGTCAAATTGTTCGACTTTTACTCATTAATTTAATAAATTTCCTGCCTCTTTAGTTAAATATATTTCTGGAAATAGTTTTACAAGATTGTGAGATCCTTTCAAATGAAAAAGTAATTTAATCAGTTAACTGGTTTGATTCGAGTTAACCCCATCTTGAATACAGTACTCTACCGCACAGAAGTGTCTGGATGTCTAGCTTCTATTTGGTTTATTTCTTAAGGCGTCCCAACAATTGGTATGGAGAAATTATCTCCGTGTTTTTTCTAAAGGACACACTGTTTTACAAAAATATTTATTCTTAAGATTCCGCGCGCCTCGAGTGTATTTGAGATCAATAAAACCGTCTTGTTTGTGGGGTTTTGTTTAAGTGAAGTATAAAACAAGCGTTCGATCAATGGCCGTGCTAGAGTTGATGTTGCTCGTCCCCTCGTCTAATTGTGGGTGGTTAGCGATTGTTAGTAGCCGTTCCTCGGGGGCTAATTCAGGCGGGCAGGGATACTAAGGAGCTGGGGTTATTACCTCAGCGACTCCCCGATAATATTTACGACAAATTAAGTCAATTATAGACCCCTTTTGGCCTCTACTTTGTGCTCCGTTGGTTTCCTCTGGCAATTTGTACTTACCTCTAATCACCGGCCTAGAAAGTCTATTCCGCTCGTGTGGATCGCTTCAAGAAGAAACACGGCTACTTCTAAGTGCTTTCAAGGAAGTCCGTCAAACTAGAAAGGCATGTGAGAATCGATGACATCGAACGGGCCTGTCGGTTCAATTGTTCTTCGGTTTATCGTAAAACTTGCTACTTCGTCCGTATAACACGCTTGGCTTTACCGCCCAATGAGAGCCCTTAAAAGAGGCTCTATCATATCAACAATGATCCGCACATCGGGAAACAAATCTTCAATAGAAAACGAAATAAATTGGTGTGAATTTGATGACCTTATTGAAGACGGTTTTATAAATCAATCTGGGTAAAATGCCTGAATTAAACTCAGCTCACACTGGTGAAGCCATTAGGTTAACAAGAAAATTCAATATCTCTATATTATTGTACACGATAATTTTCCCAGCCTGGTTAATTATATCAATTCTCTCCAAGCTTTTACAGATAAACAAATCAAATATGGCATTAGAGTTATAAATATCAATTTAATGAAGGCATTCGAGCTGTGTGAAGCTTATTGGCGAGTTCAAGCATTTCTTGAAGAGGCAACATATTGATAAACCGATATCGATTCGCCTTAAAAATCGTTCAGTAACCTTTAATCGATCTACGAATCTTTCCCATATAATCCGTTTTGTGTTATTCCTGGTTTCTTTTTTTGACATTTATGCGGTCATGCCGAACATTATAAACGCAAAAATATTGCAGTTCTCAGTACCAAATAAAACGCTCATTTATTTATCATTTTGTATTCACGTAAATTTAAAAAAAATGAATATGTTTGCTGACACTAATTTGACAGATGATTTGGGCTTTTACAAAGAGTTTTTGCCAACTTCACTCAGCTCAAACCTTTAAAATGCACGCTGATATAGTAAACATGCTCCAGTTCGTAAATATTTGCACATACAATAAACAGATTCTACTTCAGACAATTTTCCAAAGTGTTATATCGGGAATCGAACCTACGACCCTCAGAATAGTATACAATAGTATACCGGCCCGCTAGACCACTCATGCCGTTCTAAAATAAAATCAATTCTACTTCCTACGTTGGATCATTGACTCTAAGATACACCAGGGCCATCTTGTTTTGCACTTTTTTTATTTGCTGGGTTGTGGCATACATCGCCCAAAATATTGGCGCAATGGCCTACGAGGGTTGTCTTAGTCTCGTCCACTATTGAAACTCTTGCGAAAATACGATTGCACTCAGGCAACCGGCCTTCTGGTGGAGTATTTAACTTAATTGTTGAAGAGGTTAAGAGGCTTTAAAATGTTGTAGGTTATAACAATGTCACGATAAGATGTATATGTATTGGTCTAGAATAAATATTAGTCTTATGAAAATGCCATCGTTCTATTCAGTTCTATGGACTTTGGCAACTAAACCACATAGCAATTTTGTAACGTTTGTACATTAAGGGTCTGTGTAACCGTACATGTAAAAACTCAACTTTAAGTGTAAAAACTGCACGTTCGATTTAAAAATCACCCAACAATTAATGTTAAAACGTTACCTCAAGGGAAAAAAATGTCATTAGCTCATTGTTTTGTTTTCCTGATTTAATAGAATGTTGTTTAGAACTTCTGTATCTTCCTTTCTTGTGTAGTGTATATCGCAACTTCTCAGGCTCCCCTCGAAGTGACTATACGTACCATTTTACAATAGGTTTAAAGGGATGGCGAGTGAGAGTTGTCGTGATATCATTCCATATTTAAATCTAACGTCATTCGGACTATTTTAATTTATATTTATTGATTTGTTTAAATATTATGGCTATAATTTTAACCCCTAGAATTAAATGACCGATGTGAACGCTAAGGTTTGACAGTAATTAACAATTTGTTACAGAGAACGATTGGATTTTTTATCATCCACTGCCTGTAAACTGTACCACGCATGTGCATTGGGTGGCCTGTCCACAGAACAGATCAAGCTTCGGACAGTTACAACATCGGAGTTTATAAAACCCCAAGACGCCTGCAGCAACTCGAAATCGGTATTAAAATGACCACAGGGGCCTATGTCACGCAGCTAAATCCCCTTCTTCAGTTTTTTAAAAACATTCTAACCAAAATTCCAAAACCATCTGCTTATAGATAAAGGTTGTGACGTCACATAACTCCCCACAGCAAGGACATAGAATGAACAGTGACCAGTATACAGTGGTCATTTTTCAATATGACTTGTGACTTTAAGTACACTGACATTTAACCTCGTAAGTCGCTAACTAGCCTAAATACACCGAACGTTTACACACAAATATACATGTTGATAAGTAATACATATTAGTCTTTACATTACAGTGTGATTACTTAGTACTAAATACCATATCGTTTAAAGGGTCGTGGTGTGTTTTTGTATGTTGTCAAACACTACCGGCCGAGGAGGACTTCTACTTGTTAACTCAGTATAGGGGTGTCTCGATTAGTCGACCCGTTTGTCAAACCAGTAGACAGTAATAGCCCTGATTTCCTACATAGAAGTTATTTATTTGCAAGGAAACAATTTGTAATTTCCTCTACTTTTGTTAACACTGAGTTTTGAAATATCAACACAGACGTACATACAGTCATTTTCTCTAGCCCTTGTGTAGCATTACAATTTTTGAAAGGTTAAACGGTGAGTGTTATATGAGAAACACTGTAGATCCTTTAAAAATTTTAATAGATAAATAACGTTAAAACACTTTAAAAGAATGGTACGACTGTCAATATGGTCAAATCCAGGTCTAACTAATTAAACCGACACTTTCCTATCACATACGTTTATATCTGGCATATTTTTATTTATTGTAAAATGCGTTTTTTGACGTTAGACGTGGCCAGTTTCCTCAACAATAACTGTCTTGATTGAAAATGAAATGTATATCTATAAAAAGCAATCTCACGGGCATAGGGATGTCGATTAATAAAAATAGATGAATCATCTCATGTTCTATATAAACTCCCTGCGACAAGTTTATAGCAGATCTCAATTTCGAGTTGTTATGGGTAATGTTCAAAGTATATATAAGATATGTGATCAATAATTAGCGAACAAAATATTTTGGTATGGGTTAAGAATAAATCAGCCGAATATTTAAAAGAAATAGAAAGTATCCAATGGCTATGTCCACTAAAGAGAATGAGAGTTACGAGCTGTCTATACACAGCAGAGAGGATCAGCAAAAATCATTTGTTAGGCATTACGCAGTCCTACGGAGCAGTTCTGCGATTGGTCATTCTTGGCCAATCAAATGACATCATTTGGGATGCAATTTTGTCAGATCAACATCAGTAACAACATGATTTAAAAACGGTTTTATGCAGATTGATATACCCCTAGCGTAATTTCAAAAGGCCTGAAAGTGGCTTAATCAAAATACCTTTTAGTTAGAACAAAATCTCAACAAATACACATACGGTCGTATGTTGCCAAAATTAAACGTTAAACAATAGAGACGATGTATACATACCCGAATGGCATACATTATAAGATCATTGAACACACACAAAAATGACACACATCGCTATTCTTCCCGGATAAACTGTGAGTGATGGAAACGAAGGCAATCACGTGATGCGCCACGCTCCAAAAAGTACACGCACTCCAAATCCCATATGATTTGCACTTGTCTAATAGCCTTATTATATAGAACGAAGAAGAACTACGGTAAATTTTCCCGTCTTACGAAAATTTGTTGTCAGATAAACAGACGGATTATTAGGGCGCTTACGTCATTGAGTTCCATGTACCCATGCAGACATATTATAAACGTCACTACCAATTATTTGATAACATTATTTTTGTGAGCTCTATTTGTCTACGTGTTTAATCTAATGGCAGAATTGGCAGGTTAAAGAGAGCTGTGTCCGGTATGTGGCGCCAAATACAACACGAAACAAACTGAACATTTTTTATTTTCTTAGCTATTTATTTCTGTATCTATTATTGCCACTGTCTTTTAATTTAGTAGACATGGGACAGGCCAATAGATTAAAGCGTATTCTTACTTTAATCTGTTTTAACGCAATACAAACCTTATTTTTATTTCGAATTACAGGGACAATCAATTTATTGCAAACTTTATCTTGAAAAAATCTGTTGCAATGGCGCCTTTTAAGAATGATGAGAATGAGTCGAAGGCTTACATAAAAAACAAATGATGTTCGACGCTGTAGATGATCCAAAACAAAAAACTCATCCCAACCTCTCTAGCTCGAGGAGGTGTGAATGTGCCAATAATTCAGCTCTTTGTGGTGTTAACAGTCAATATGGCGACCAGCACTGCTATGTTGACTGTCGAAGAGTAATGAAACTTTGAATGCTGATTAATCAGCTTTACGAAACTTTTCAAAACTGAAGCAAAGATCAGACGAAAACCAGCATTTTAT